>OMKY01257078.1:0-15067 GCA_900302395.1 Bregmaceros cantori
ATATAGTGCACTATATGGGGCACACGCCATTTTGTTCTCCATGTACCCTATATAGTGCACTGAAAGTATCCCACAATGCACCGCAAAAAGTAGTGAACATCGGATGTACCCTGGATGAAGAAATATAACCCACAATGCATTGCGAGATGTTTTAAAAATAACCTAAACTTAAAAAAAAATTGCATTACGGGAGTAAATAGCGACCACGGCCAGTAGTTATAATTGTAAGTACTTTTGACTTTTTCTGACGATTGTTGAAGTTTATAATTATATATTTTATAATTATATTTTATAATAATTTTGACGGCGCCAACTCTAGTGTCCGAAATCTCGGCCGTTGCTGTTGAGTGCACTATAAGTGAGTGCACTATATGGGGGGTAGGGAGTAGGGGATAGGGAGCAATTTCGGACACAGCCAGTGATACTTCCTGATGTGGTTGTTCGGCCATGTTTTTCTGCTTAGCTCATAGCTTAGCTTAGCTAGCCGATAACCGGCTAATGTCCAGTAAAGCTAAATAAATTAACCCTCTAGACATATTCCCGTGTCAAGACTGGTCATTTCCTCTATGTGGACACCGTATCTGAGCTGCCATTACAATGGTGTCAGAAGTGGGATCGCTTGGATCGACGCTCTGCTGGCTGGCCGCCACGAGTCATCGGTGTGGACAGCCACATATCCATGCTCGCGCTTGGCGAGGGGAGCTGATCTCTCCTGGTGTCCTGCCGCTCAGTGCCCGTCCAACGCGATCAGGACAATGTAGACATGACTCTACAAGTCACATATCCATAACAGTAGATATTTGGATCTGTACGTTGCAATCTTACTCAAGATTATGTAAAAATGATTTGACTTTCACTCAAAGGAGAAATCAGGGTACTATTGCCATTTCTGCTAATAACTTTTTTTTGTTTTCCCACAGTCTTACATCATTAACTGTATTTGTACTTTGTCTTCCCTATCTGTGTAATAACCAGTGTACTGTGTACATCCCTACAGGTTAGTGTGGATAAAATACACGCACCAACACCACACAGGAATGTGTGCCGTTGCCCACCCCTGCACTCTGTCCTCTACGTCTAAACGAAAATTCCTCACACTTCAGCAAGAATTTATATCTGTGCTGCTCCCCTCTGTATTCTGTCTCTCCCCTGTATCCATTCTCTCTCTCTCTCTTTCCCCTGTATTCATTATCTCTCTATCTTGTGCTCCCTCTCCCCTGTATCTATTCTCTCTCTCTCGCTTTCCGTATCTCTCTATTTATTTCCCCTCTATCCATTCTCTCTCTCTCTCCCCTGTATTCATTCTCTATCTCTCTCTCTCTCCTGCCTATCCATTCTCTCTCTCTTCCTTCTCTCGCTCTCTCTATTTCTTTCCCCTGTATTCATTCTCTCTCTCTCTCTCTCGCTCTCTCTCCCCTGTATCCATTCTCTCTCTCTCCCTTCTCCCTCTCTCTTTCTCCTGTATTCATTCTCTCTCTATCTCTCTCTCTCTCTCTCCTGTGTATTCATTCTCTCTCTCTCGCGCTCGCTCTCCCCTGTATCCATTCTCTCTCACTCTCCCTTCTCCTTCTCTCTCTTTCCCCTGTATTCATTCTCTCTCACTTTCTTTCTCTCTCCCCTGTATCCATTCTCTCTCTCTCCCTTCTCCCTCTCTTTCCCCTGTATTCATTCTCTCACTCTTGCTCTCTCTCTCTCCCCTGTATTAATTCTCTCTCTCTCTCCCTCTCTCTGTCTCTCTCTCTCCCCCCTCTCTCTGCCTCTCTCTCCTCTGTATCCACTCCCTCTCTCTCTCTCACTCGCTCTCTTTCTTTCCCCTGTATTCATTCATTCTCTCTCTCTCTCTCTCTCTCTCCCCTGTATCCATTCTCTCTCGCTCTCCCTTCGCCCTCTCTCTCTTTCCCCTGTATTCATTCTCTCTCTCTCTCTTTCTCTCTCTCTTTCCCCCTCTTTCTCTCTCCGCTGTATTAATTCTCTCTCTCGCTCTCTCTGCCTCTCTCTGTCTCTCTCTCTCCCCTGTATCCATTCTCTCTCTCCCTCCCTCTCTCTATCATTAGTAGTACTTTGTGTTACTTTGGTTGTAAGCCGTATTGAAATTAAGCAGTAGCATTGTACAAGGCATGGTAATACAAGGAGGGGCAATTATATTAATGCCATAATATGGCAAATGTATTCTAATATTGTTTCATCAAGTTAATGTTTAGAGGTATCAGAGGACCCCATGCAGCAAACATATCGCCAATATCGATCAAATTATTTACAGGCCGATCTGATTTACTGACTTGGTCAAATCATTTTGTTCAGTAATAACTTGAATTGTCACGTCTACAGTACAGGGATTTTATCCGTATCCATGTTTGACCCCTGTGTGGTCTCCCCTTGTCAACACTAGTAACAAGCAGAGAAATGAGATTAGAGAGAAGGATAGAGAGAGAGGAGGGGGGCGATAGAGAGAGGGGCAAAGGATGAGAGTGAGGGAGAGAGTGAGAGCGTGTCAGGGATAGAGAGGGAGAGTGTGAGACAGAGGGGGAGAGGGCGAGAGAGAGAGAGAGAGAGAGAGAGAGAGAGAGAGAGAATCTAGGACCAGCACCAGCTGGCTTTCTATGCCTGTTTATGTTAGTCCAACTCACTGCATCAACAGAGCATGAAGAGAACAGTACCTCTCTTTCCCCCTCTTTCCCTCTCGCTCCCCCACCGTCTCCCCCCTCACTCTCTCCCTCTTTTTTTTTAAATACTCGGTGGCTGGGGAGGTTGTTGGACCAAATAGACCCAGACATGATTAAAGCGGATGCATGTTAGTCCTGACAACTTCAGCTCCCTATCGATGCAGTGGAGCAGAGACTTTTGTGGCAAATAACACTGCCTGTGAAATGTAATCCATTATTGAAATTGTTTCCAATCGAGTAATGGTTGCCAAGTAATCCTTTCATTGTTTGGTTCGTCCTTCTCTCGTGCGTGTTAAATAGTGGTTGCTCCCAGCTTCATGGCCCTGCCCATTACCTTGGATGCTGAACACGATGATCTACACCCTCTTAACCAGGGGTTAAAATTGGGGGGTCCCTAGGGGTCCACAGGGACACCCCATGGGGTCCACGGAGGAATAAGTGTTAACCGGGGATCTGCAAAAGGTATGAATGTTTAATAAATTTTCAAGAAATTATTCAAATGCTACTGCTATATTATCGATTTCCAGGTACAAAAAAATGGCTATAAACCCTTAAAATGAATGGTTCCGCAAGCTACTTTAATCCAGGAAAAGCGGCCCTTGGAGTGAAAAAGGGTCAGAACCCCTGATCTACACAATGTGGGGAATCTTTAGTGAAAATCTTTGAGTTCATCAAAGTTCAGTGAAAAACGCATGCTACAAATCCATAAGCATGATCACAGTATGGGAAAACGCACAAGGGCCCAATGAGACCTAGGCACATAATGGTTGAGCACAGCAACAAAAACAATACAATAAAGTAGCCGTTTTCTCTCTTCTCTCTTTTATTGACAGTATGAAAGGGGGACGAGAGAGCAGAGACGTGCAGTAGATGACCTTGAGGGGGAGTGATCTTACGGCTCTGTGTGCACTGTGGTCTTAGGCCACAGCGGCAAGACTATGTATGGGGCTCCAAAACGTAACATGCGTAACATGCGTTTTTGACAGAACTTTAATATCACAAAGATCTTTTTTTAAACTATTCCCCACATTGTATAGATCATTTTGCATCATTTTACACTCATTTTACACTCAACGAGTCCTAAAAGGGTTAATAATAATAATAATAGTTCCAATTTTATTATATGAATTGAATTAGAGAATAGATTAATTAGATTAATACGATTAATCGATTATCCAAAATAATCACAGCCCTAAGAGCTTGGTTCTGCTGCCGTCCAACTTGTGTCAAGCTACTCAGCCGCTACGATGGACTCAGCCCACAATGAGGTCCCTGTGGTGTGCCGCGCAGCGCGACCTGACCTGACACGACCCCGCGCTCTGTGGATTGTTGCCGGCAATTGGTGCAATTGGCGCATAATCAGGAAGCGAGTTGGAAGAAGACTCAATTAAATCAATTTGATGTAATGCGTCTTCGATTTGGCTGAGTGAATTTTAGGTGACACGGTAGAACTACACGGGCAAACTATCAGCTTTTCACATCTCCTTAACCTTTTTCACCCCAAGGACCCCTTTTCCTGGGTTAAAGTAACGTACCCACCCATTACATACTGAGGAAAAACATACTGGGGATAAATGCATAGTTCACTTTAAATTGCTGGTAAAATGGGTTGGTTTTTCTTGGTAATTGTTTCATTTCATGACAAGTTAATTTACTGCACCTAGGTTTTGGAAGTCGTGGTAAATGCATATATCAGCTGGGACAGGGCTATTCAACTACTTTGCTCAGAGGGCCGCATTATCAGAAGCCCAATGGGCCAGGGGCCGGAGCAGAGGCCGGACTGCACCGGACTGCACCAACGGGGTGGTAAACAGCAGCAGCTCGCTTCAACTACAACACATTCATAGTGCATCTGTTGAGGTAAAGAACAGAACCTCAGTTAGCCCCAATCCTCAACAACACATTTCTAGTGCTTCTGGTGAGGTAAAGAGCAGCATCTCAGACAGATAAAACATGTTTGACCAAAATTTTATTTTATTTTATTTTTTTAGGATTGCTCTGGGGGCCAGAAAACAGTGGTTGGTGGGCCGGATTTGGTCCGTGGGCCGCCACTTGAATAGCCCTGCCCTAGGGGGTCCTCGGACTCCTGATTAAGAATGGGGGCTCTAAAGCAAACTCAGTTGAGATCAGTTGGTTTTAGATAATAGAGGTTAGCTGTTGTTTATTATGTATGAGGGAGAGTACTTATGTGTTATTTATTCAAAACAAATACATCAAATAACCAAACATGGCAAAAGTAGCCAGATTACTTACTTCGGTAAAAGTAAAATACATTTGTACAAAAAACAAGTTGAGTAAGATTACAAAGTAGGGATCCAAATATCTACTTAAGGCCACGTAAAAAGTACAGCCTCTGAAATATACTCATAAGTATGTTTTTAAAATAAAAAGGACAGGCTCTGTATAAAATATACTCCAAAGTATTTGTTACACTAAGTACTCCACACTTGCAGTGTGCTATACTGCTATTCCATTCTCAAATATTCTAGTGCGGATCTCTGTGTTAGCCGTGGCACTTTGGCACCACTTCCTGGGATTTGCGATAGAGGGCGCTACTGTCCGTAAGGTGCTGGCCGCCAGTCCCAGGACAGGAAGCTACGAGTAAGAGCTAATGCTAACCAATAGCACCTGTAGCTTCCCTATTTATACAGCAGGCTCCGTTCGGTTCAGTCTGCTGGCATTATCCTCGATCCAGAGGCTGAGTATCTCCTTTGTCTAATTTAATGGTTAATTACTCTGCCTCTCAACAATGCGGTTATGGTTTCTGCCAAAAGGCAGGTGTTTATGTTAAAGACAATCTTTTCCCACCTGCCTGTTTGTGCTGTTGCTTTTCATAGCTACCGAGTTGTGCGACTCAAAATTCCTGTAGTCTCTTCTCCAATTCCATTATTGGAGAAGGTCCGGTTGATCAGTGATTAAAGACAATAAGACAAGTTGTGGCCGTCTCAAGTCACTAATACTCTCGTACGAATCCCATCGTGTTATATGAGATCAGCTGGTCGCTAAATTATTATTGTGAGTCTCCATTCATACTCACGTTATTCTGCCAGTATCTCTGGCATCTTATGAGAGTAAAACAACACTCTCCTTGGGCTTAATGCCTAGTAGGCATTGTATCCAGTTCCACAAAGCACGCACCTTTAACATGCATCCATACATCCATATTGCATGTGCTATGGTAGTTCTAATAACTACCACCAGGAACCGTAACATTGTGCCACAACAAAGAGCCACGCAATCCATTCCATTTACTATTATTTGTCGAACTTATAAGTGAATGCAGCCATCCCATTGGTCCAGAAGGACATGTGACCACACCAGTAAATATCTTGAAGTCGAATTTTGGCTGTATTTCATCAGTAGTTATGCAAAACACAAAATTTGTACAAAGTAAGCTGTAGTAAGCAGATTTTGAAATTGTGTGCATTATGTGTGTCAAATTCAGCCACTTCTGTCCAATGTCATGACTTTACAGACTCCAGAAGTGCCTTTACAAAGGATGGGACAAAATGTAAGTCCCGGGTTTTTAGCGCATAAACCCGTCTATGGCCTGGACAGGCCTAATTTTTCCAGGCCGTAGTGTGTGTAGTGTGGTGGAACAAGGTTAGCAAACACTCATTGGAAAAAAAGAGAGTGTGCTGAATAAGCCACGGGATCAATTAGCAAGTCAAATGTTTTTTTTCAGATACTGCATACAATAGAAAGCGTTTCTGCAAAGGTCATATCATTAATGAATGTGCATGTGGGAGCCTCGTGGTGGGGTAACACTCTGTGAGCCACACACGCACTGGGATGACTCATGTGTCATCTTTAGCCAAAATCTACAATACATACATCCTGCCAATAGTGCGAGACGGTAGACTTAGACGATATTACGATATGATCGTAAATCTGCGATTGTTGGTAAGGACGATGCCACATATAATATCGTATAAATCACGAGGGGAGGGGCTGCAGGTGATGCAGTAATAGTGCTAATAGGCTTTTTATTTATTCATTATTTTGGACGATATGATCGTAAACCGCACTATTTTTTAGGATCAATATCGTCCACGTACAAATACCAATATCGTTCAACCCTACTATATGGCCTTGAATGCGTAAACATAACGAGCCCCCATTCATGTTAATGGCAAGTTCTCCTCCCCTTGTCGGCTTGTCTGCGATGTCTATCCCCGATCTCTTCAACCCAAGTTTCCGATAACCCTATGCTGTAAATATGATTGATGGCATTGACGTCAGAAAAAATAACATTTAAAAAATGCGCAACCATTAACCAGTTCCTGATTTGACCTCAGCTGTGTTACACCTAGGTGAAATTGTTATTGGAAGATGAAATTGTGATTGTAGCGTCTTACACAGACAGTCATCCAACTGCTTATGTACTGTCCAGAGTTGCACATCACCTCAGGTAAGGGTGTCTACTCGCTCCCAGCCGCTGCTGCTCCCGTTGCATGCTGGGAACTCCAACCCCACCCACGTGATCTGCCTCTCAACCTATCGTATTGCGTTACTAGCACAGTCAGTCGGGCATGGAGCACAAAGTCTACAAAGAATGCAGACGAAGAAGACAGCAGCAAAAGAAGAAAAAGAGAGGGAGAAAGAGAGAGAGAGACGGCACCCATGAGCCACAACCGTTAAACATAGAGGGCCTCCACCACATACCAGAGTCGAGCTTGTCTTGTGGCCGCCTCTTTGAAAACACAGGCCGAGGATGCGCGAAGCAGCAGGAAGCAAAGTTACAAGCAGCCAGACCAGAAGAAGTGTAGGACACTTTGAGGAACACCCGACACAACACGCGCCTCTGTTCCTGTGTGGCCGCGTTCCAAATTGCATACTTTCTGTACACTGTGGCGGGAGAAATGAGTACCTTTGCACCGCGGCTGTCTGGACTTGTGTGTGTTGAAATGCTTAACTCGCACTGGAAAAGTAGAACTAGAAAGCACCGGGTAATAAGTCGACAATAAAGTCAGTACAACTTCATTAGGGCTGTTGCGTGGTGATGTCCTGCCCTGGCGGTGGCAGACATTATGGTGGTATCATCACGGTCAGACGATCTGGCAGAGAGCGATATTTGCATAACATTGTCCTTCTTTTTATTCTTTCATCCATGATTCATCCATTGCAATATGATATAAATCTCCAGCAAATGACAGCCTAACTACGTCCATTGTAATTAGCACTATACAATGGACTCACAAGGACTTATTGGGTCCTCGTTTTTCCATTTAATTTGAGCTGGATTTTGGCTGTGATCATGCTCATCGATATAGATATCATATAGGTGTTGTTGTCATCATTGTTAGTATTATTAGTATTAAATTTTTTTTTTAACGTTACAGACATGTCACAAGATCCCAAGGCCTCTCAAAAATAAACATTCAAGGCACAGTGACAGTAGGAAGGAAGAGAGGAAGATAGAGAAAGTGATGGGGAGATGACATCTAAAAATGGACAAGTTGCAGGTTGAGTGACACCATGCCAGTGGCCAAGGACAGAGAGAGATGGAGCGAACTGGTAGCAAAGTCATCAGTGGCGCCCCAACGGTCAACCAGACTATGGGAGTGATGATGATGATGATTATTATTATTAATTATTTGTAATAGTATATGTTACATGCATAACTGTATCACTTGATAAATCCATCTAATAACGTCGAGGCAGGTGAAGCACTATATGCACTATAAGAAGCGCATGCCATTTTGTAGCGGTGTCCGAATTCTCCATGTACCCTATATAGTGCACTGAAAGTATCCCACAATGCACCACAAAAAGTAGTGAGCATCGGATGGACCGTAGAACGTAGACGTTTTGTAAATGACTGAACTTAAAAAAAATGGCACGGCGCGAGTAAATAGCGACTGACTGCGGCAAATACTTGAATGTAAGTACTTTAGACTTTTTCTGATGATTGTTGAATTTTATAATTTTTATATTTTTTATAATTATATTTTATAATAATTTTTGACTCTAGTGCCGTTGCTGTGCACTATAACTGAGTGCACTATATGGGGGGTAGGGAGTTGGGGATACGGAACGATTTCGGACACAGCCCATGTTTGAGCCAACATGTTGGCAAAATGAGAAAAAAAAAAAATCCTCCTCTCCAAAAGGTCAGAGGTCATTCGTCAGGCTTGGCCTGAAGCATGTGTTGGCTGTGAGAGCGGGCCAAGCTGTGCCTGTTTGCTCAGCCTATCTCACTGTTGACATGCCTTAAACACGGGTTGAGCAACGCCCGGGCCCGGCCGTTAGAGCCGCTGCTGGTTGGAAATCATCAATCAGCCTCCAGCGCCGCGGCTACACCTCCCGAGCTGAGCTCAGCACTTTAGGGGTGTTCTCGCTCCCTCCGACGTTGCCACGGCGACGGCCTGCGACAGATTCATTGTTTTGTTTTTTTTGGTGTGTTTTTTTTTCACCAGTGTCAAGGAGGTGTGCAGTGTGTTTTATGTGAATGTACTCTTTATTGGGACTCATGAAATATACTCAAAAGTATGCTTGTAAGTAAAAAGTACAGGCAAGTACAAAGTACTAAAACAATTAGACTCGTACTATTATTAGCATCAATTATGTTAACGTTTTTGCTGTTTCTCCATCCCCATTGTATAGTAAGAGCATAAAAGAGCCTACTCTTCCACGCTAAATTATAACATATTGAACTTTCACGCAAGCCTTGACACTGGAAAAAATTGCATTGGGGACAACATATATTCGACATGTTTGAGCCAAGAATAGGCCAAACCATGAAGCGATTAATTGCTGCCAATTAATCGATTAACCAATTAGTTGGCAATTATTTCAATAAACGATTATCATCGATTAATCGGTTGCAGCTCTAGTATATATACTTTGTTACTTACCATCGGCGGCCAGGACATGGCACGTCACGTTGTACATGTCCGTGGACTTTGACAATGGGCTCCACTCCCTGTATCTAAAGTATCGATCCTGGCGCTTGTTTACCAGCCGCGCGGCGCAATTTGCTCTGTGTTCAACCCTTTCCGAAGCCAGACAGACAAAAAAACATCACAATGACACAGCGCAAACCTCCCATCCCATGTCTGACATAATGTCTGAGATAGGGTGTGTGTGTGTGTGTGTGTGTCAATGTCGTAGCCACGTTGGCAGAAAAGCGAAAAGACACAAGCGTGTTAATGTTTGAAAACTTGATGGGTAAATATGGCTGTGATATCTGATATAGAGAACGCCAGACATGTCTCAACATGTCTGGCTTGCAACAAACAAGAGTTTGCACTCCTCCACTTGCACTTACAGAGGCTATTTGGTGTTTTCCCTTTGTCTGCGTAGCTGTCTCACGTTGCTTGAGCAAATAAGACGGAAAGCTGCCCTAGGGCGTATCACTGCTCTTAACATTGGTAGCATGACTGAGCAATATAATACATAAAGGGGAATTCCTGATTTTCTTTTTTGGTGGATATTTGACAATATCAGGGTTCTTACAGCTCAAAGCATGTTGTATTTAATACTTTTTAAGACCTTTTTAATGCCATTCTAAGATTTGAACTAGGGCTGCAACTAGCGATTATTTTAATAGTCGATTAGTTGCCGATTATAGAAACGATTAGTCAATTAATCGTTTAGCTGTTTTTCCTTTGAAAACAATCCCCAAAATATTAACAGGGACACAGAACTTAATCTTGTCAACATGACATGTTGTCAATTTTGGTTTACGTTAGCAAACAAATGTCAAAATCAATTAAGTTAATTACCCTGCACAAACTAATAACACATAATATTTTGATGATTCATATTCATTTTTATCAATTATTAATAATATTTGGGATTTTCAGAAATGATCAAGTAATATCACATATGTGTAGATCAATAGGGGGTGGTATCAGCAAAAAACTGCTGAAAATAACATTGATTCAATTCCTTGGCGATTATCGATTATTGCATTAGTTGTCGATTAATTTCATAATCAATTAGTCATCGATTAATCGACTAATCGTTGCAGCCCTAATTTGAACATTTGCTACTGAACAGCAGAGGTAGCTCTGCTTGATATGTTGACACGTTACATGTGCTGATTCTATGCCAACACCACTTAAATATTATGTGCTTTTCTTTCTTTTGTTGACGTTGTTCATTACCTGTTGATCTTGAAAGAGTTGTTTCATGCGCAACTTAAATTCCATGTATGTGGGGTCCGCGTTGGCCGAGTGGTTATGGACATCGCACCTAACGCGACCCCATTCATGTGGCGCTGTGTCTACCGCAGCGTCCGCAGTGTCGCGAGTTCGACTACGCTCGTCGACTTGTCTGCAATGTCTATCCCCGATCTCTTCAACCCAGTTCCTGACTAATCCTATCCAATAAAAGATGAAAAAACGGCGCTGACGACGGAAAAAATAACTTAAAAAAAAAATTCCCGTGTGTGTACTGCTGTCATGTATATGCAATATGGCGAATAAAAATTAATCTTGAATCTTGAAATTAAATTTGAGACCAACTCAACAAACCAAAATTGAGTCGGTGCCGACTGCTAAAGGTACATTCAAAGCGGTGGCCGGCGGGGACCCACCTGGATAGGTCATGTGATCGCCTTCCATCAGGAACGCCGACAGGCGGCTGAGGGACGAAGTGAGCAGCACCAGCGCCGACAGACTGCACGACCACATGGCGTCCTGTAGCACACTGTAGGACACAACAACACATGAATGAATGAATGAATGAATGAAATGTATTTAACGACAGACAGTCACAGAGCCATTGGTCACTTCAACACGTTACATCGCATCAGAGATGGCATTTATTGCAATATGTTACATGGATTGTGAGAAGATGGATATGTACACAGGATTAGCAAATTGCTAGATTACACCTGGCTGTCGTTGATTAGGGTTCATATAAGGTGCATCGTGTGCGCAGTGGGGACAGTTCTGTTCCCCTCAGTGGAGGGGGAGGGAGGTGGCTCGCTGGAGGCACTTTCTTCTAATACACTTTCTTGTTGTTGTTAGGACAACCACTGCACCATCTGCAGAATACTGCAAGTCTAAGCCATAGGCACAAGTGTGTATTAGCCTGGCAAGCCAGAAACAGCCAACAAATGCGTTCACGCATCACATGCGACTAGAGAGTCCGGTGAGTCTGGACCAACCAGGCAGACAAATTAGATAGTCGTCCAAATTCAGGCGGCCCAATTAGCGCTCTGTTAAATCGAACCTTGTTCTAATCGAGACATAGGCCTCAATGACAGAGCCCGCCCCAGTTTTAAATGTTCTGAGCATTATATCCCATGAACGCGGAGCGTCTGGGTTGTAATGGTTTTGTGCGGGCCACTGCTCCCCGTCTCCCGCGTCTCTGCAGCTCCATTATGACATTACAGTCAGTGGTACTGGCTGATGTTCAGCATGCGATATTACATCAAAGTCAGATTCTTGTTTGATTTATTCTCTCTCCCAATATACACTGACTTGTGATGGACACTTGTTTGGACAGGCTTCCATGTGGTGGTGGATTAATTTACGTGAGGGCATATTTAAAGCAAGTTTGACTGAGCAAGGAGTGAGCTTGGCCGAAATATGTACACAGTAAATTTCACAGTGTTAAATATGCAGTGTCAAAGTTAATTGACTCTTTCAGAGTTATTACAACAACGGATGGAGTTGAATATTTACTAGTGTCGGTGTTAATTTGCAGAGTTACAAGGTGCTGTGTCAATTAGACTCTACAAAGCCCCGCCCACCTTGTCCTCTCTCAAACTTTAAAGACCACCATTTTCATTGCATCGTGACTCATGCGGCACCCCGACCCTTGGCGCGGACCCAGGTTCGGCTCGGACCCCAGGGGTTTGGGTCACAGCGGTGCTGCCGACTCGCCGTGTCGCAGGCCCTCGTGGCCTTCGTCCGCTCAGATGCAGACGCCCGTCCCTTCATGGACATGCCGGCGGTGCTGTATAGTGTTAGCCAGTGTTAAATTTTCACTCAATTTCAAGTTAATTTTAAGAGGAGTTAAACACAATGGAAAGAGTTAATGTAACACCAAATCTGATAAGGACCAAATACACTTTTGTTGAATTTACACTGTGAAATTTACAGTGTATCATTATAGAGATAGCAAACATGAGAGCAATTAAAAATGTCATGAGTTTTGAGCAGGAAATGAAAACAATATGCTTCGCTCACTCGCGCTCTCAGTGTCGAATCCCGCCATCAGCCAGTCATCAATATCAGCACCTGTGTGTCAATGCGTACGTGCGCGAGCCGGTCGGAAATGATACGTGCACTATGAACGCGCTCAGCGTGCCCGCTCGTGTTAATTCGGATGCGGATAGTCACATATTCGTTCACCCGACGTTAACTGTTTGTGAAGACGGTGTGGGCACCTCCCGGGTTGTGCAGCAAAATGACACGCACTGGCACGAGACAATCCTGTGGATTGCGTGCCAAAAAATGGTGCGAGTGTCAGGGCCCCTTTACGATGAGCTAATCATAACAAGTTATTCATCAGGAGAATTTATAGACTCCGCACAGGTGCCCTGTTGTGGTAACAATGCTGTCAAAAAACTTCATACGGAGTACAAGAATGATTTATAACGGATAATCAAATGTTTGACACTCATAAAGCGGGCAGGTGTGCCACAGCAACTTGGGAATAGTATAAAACACACAATAGCACTAATGACAATATAAATAAAATACAGTACAATTCAATATTCTATTGTACAATGCAATTTAAAAAAAATGATCGATTTTTGACTTGTATTAGGATCGTATGTAAAAGTAATAGCATGTAATAAGGTGGATTGCCCTTTGGTGGGCTACTGCCTAATGTGGGACACCTAAGCTCCAGTGGCTCTGGCTCCTCCCTAAACTAATGAATGTTAGTTAAACTATGGTAAAAGCAAACTATGGTAATGTGTCTAACATTAATTTCAACTGTTCAAAACTACATTTCACTGTTCCACCTCAGGCAACTGACTGTCCCACATTAGGAGGCTGCAAAAAAGTACCCGCATTAGGGTAATCCAGCCTACCTTTATTACTTTTAAAATGGGGTAGTGGGATTACGTTACTGATCATTGATATACAATGTTTAAGTAACTTGTAACTGTAACTGGATTACTTTTTTAAAAGTAACCTCCTCAGCCTTGAATCGCACTAACCAGGATTTTGAACTGGTTCAAGGAACGAAAACCGGGAACTTTTTGTATTTTCCAGGGAACAGAAACGAAACCGCAAACGTTATTATTTTTAATGTTCTGGAACAGGAACGCTTATTTAAAAATAAGGTAACCTGTTAATACCGGTTTTATTTTGTTTCTCAAAGCATTGCACTTTGGGATAACTTCAAAAATTAAAAAAAAAGCACTGAAGTATTAAATGTTGTGGGACTCGCTGCAGCGTGTCGTTGTGGGTTCGCCCCCACATGCAACGAGGCGTCCGCTGTAGAATGCTACCAGCGGGTCTTTGTGGCGACTCGTTGTGGGTTCGCCCTGACAGATGTTATATAGCATTGCACAGCTGACAGGAACGGAATTAACCGGGAACACTATTTTTTTTTGTTCTAACCGGTTCGGGAACGTCAATTTATTGGTGGAACTCATAACCGGAAACGTTATAATTCATAATTCTGTTTCTGTTCGGAACGAACCGATTGTGAAAAAAATATCGCTTCAGAGCCCTGGCACTAACTAAAAACACAAACTACTGGGTGGTTCATTGAGATAATAGTCATAAACGGACCAGTCCGTCCTGTCTTTAGTTCTGGAGGTTTGCCAGCAGCTCTCAGGGGCACTTCAATAAACACACAGGACTTGGCAGGCTGAGTTGTCAGATTTTTGGTCTGGGTCAATGGGCGCACGGTGGTGCCCCCAGCGGGTCAACTGGTCCTCGTGCTAGGCCCAAAGGCCGTATCAGAATGAGCTTCATTTTCCCGTTTTCTTTTTTTTTGGAGCAGGTTATGTTTTAGTCGCGTTGGTTTGTCTGTCAGCAGGATAAATGAAAAATTGGGCACAGATCTGGATGAAATTTTGTACAGTTGTTGGAAATGACAAACAGAACAAGTGGTGCATTTCTGTAGCCTATGAGTAACGTAATAGTTTGACAACTGTTATGAGCTTACAAACTGTGATGACCTCCAGCAACACTCTGCCAAGCTGGAGACCTGAGTTCGCCTCCCACCTCTGGCAGATCGCAAAAATATTTATTCTTACGACTATAAACACGTACCACCAAGAGCGTGCTCGCGTACCAGTGTTAACAAGTGATTACATTTTGGTACATTTCTGTAGCCTATAAGTAACATAATAGCATCTGCATGTTTTGGTATCAGAGACCCCATGGCCTTGGCCCAGGTTTGCACTTTCTGAGTGGATGAGAGTGGGATGAGAAAGCAGGGACAGACAGACGTGCAGTATGGGGCTGCCTTGGAATAGCGTGTTT
>OMKY01257109.1:0-12386 GCA_900302395.1 Bregmaceros cantori
TGCAACTAACGATTATTTTGATAATTGATTAATGAGCCATTTTTACTGCCGAAATCGATTAATTAATTAATTAATTAATTAATTGTTTTTCCTTTAAAATCGGAACCATTATTGGTATTAATTATGATTATGAAAAATTATTAAAAGTTTGCAATATTAATATTACAAACTTTTTTTCTGTTTTGCTATCTCCATTTAATAGTAATAGCATGAAATAGCCTACTCTTACAGGCTAAATTCTAATGTATCACTCAAGCTTCCGTGTTGTCTTTATTGTATTGGGGCATTGACACTAGAAAAATTGCATTGGGAACAACATATATTCAACACATTTGAGTAAAGAATAGGCCAAACCATGAAACGATTTATCGCTGCCGATTAATCGATTATCAAATTAGTTGCCGATTATTTCAATAATCGATTATCATCGATTAATCGATTAATCGGTTGGAGCTGTAATTGAATCTGTAATTCATCACGCTTAAGTCACATATACACACACAGTGAGCAGTTAAGTCCTGCCTATGGTGATGGAATGGAACATTTTAAGAACCTTTCACAGACCACACTCTGGCCAAATTACACCCTCTACTCCACTAACGCTCACTCTGAGATCTGCTCTGCTCTGATGCCCTGGTAGGTCAGAATCAGAATCCACTTTAATCGCCATGATCCTGAGTCGAAACTATCAGGGCATCTGAGTGGAGTGGATCTCAGAGCGAGAGATAGTGGAGAGGGTTACTTGGTGTGGAGCGCTTCTTTAAGTAGTGTTATATTTGACAATATGTGTTGTCCTCTGTAGGTCATGACATCGCTAGCTCTCTGGAGCCAAACAATATTGACACCAGTATCCTGGAGGAATACATCAGCAAGGACGACAGCAACGACATGTACGTGTGTACTCTAATAAAGTGCCCTCTTCCTGTCATTGCCCTCTCTTCCTGTCATTGCCCTCTCTTCCTGTCACTGCCCTCTCTTCCTGTCACTGCCCTCTCTTCCTGTCATTGCCCTCTCTTCCTGTCATTGCCCTCTCTTCCTGTCATTGCCCTCTCTTCCTGTCATTGCCCTCTCTTCCTGTCATTGCCCTCTCTTCCTGTCACTGCCCTCTCTGCCTGTCATTGCCCTCTCTTCCTGTAGCTGCCCTCTCTTCCTGAAACTGCCCTCTCTTCCTGTCTGTGCCCGTTTCCTGTCGGTGCACTTCTGGTATAAAAACCCTCTTTGCCTCTTGTTCTCATATTGTCTTGTCTTTCTTCTTACCAACTTTTCCCCTTCCCTCTCTATCCTGGCCTCCAGCTGTTTCTCTGAGGTCCACAGTGGTCCGATGCCCAGCAGCTACTCATCTTCACAGGCCGCAGCAACATCCTCCTCAGCCTCTTCCTCGTCTTCCTCTGTCTCTTCATCTGGGGGGCTAGCGTGTGGCATCAGCCCCCCCATCCCGCTGCGGCAAGGTCCACCCTCACTCGGACCACCTCCCAGCTGCCAGGGGTCGTACGGTGGCGGGACTTCTCCTGCAGGTGGCGGATCGTCTTTGGGCCTCCTGCGGCACAACTTTCCCTGTTTGGGCCAACAACAACACCATCATCAAGTGGTCAAACCGGAACACCGTGGACACTACGGTGCAGGGTGAGGGGTCAGGTGTCTCCACACACGCACTATCACTATGGCTTATAGCCTAATCCTGAGCAGGCTAACAGAAGAGTAAGGCTATCGGGATCAGGCTTACAGTTTACAATTTTATTCACACTGCGGCTGTAAAATGCTTGTCGCCCAACGTACAACATGTTGGCTCAGTCATTGAAATCTGGCATACTTAATTTTTTATCTTGTCGTCTGTCGCTTAGATGTGTCAATTATGTGACACGAATAAAGGTCGCCTGTTCTAATGCCAGTCACAACATCGCTCACAATCAAGGATATGAGTGTGTTTACATATTGTGTAAGTTCCACCGGCTGATGTCACTCCTTTTTGGCGTTTTGTAATCCATAGTTAGCTGGTTTGAATATGGTCAAACCGCCTCTTTTACTTAAAATCGTGCAGTGCTATGTGCGACTAATTTTCAACATTTTAAATTAGCAGACTAGTAGGCCTGCCCTTTGTGTCAGTGGATAGTTAGTCAGTGCACCCACGACAGGCCAGTGTCGCAATTTAGGGCTTTAGCAACGAGTGAAATGTGCCCTTGGTTGTTTTTATAGAAAAACCTCAAATACCTATTGGCTTGTGAATATTTTTGTGTTTTGGAAATGCGCATATAATACGACAAACAGCATTTCCAATATTTTAGGATGTCCTGCAAATATAGTTGAACAATGTATTTCACTTCTTCATGATCTTCATGGATGGGAAAACGCTTTGTTACTGTCTCCCATGATTTCCGGTGGTAATATGTGGTATTGCTCCATCTTCATCCGGAGCTCCAGATAGCCAAGCTGTCTAACAAAACATAACTCCCAGATAGTGGCAGCATTGTTATGCAATTTGCACTATGTATTTTTAATTACAAATTCCTCCTTCATAATCACATGTTTGTTCACCATTAGGACACTGCCTGAGTCTCCGCCAGACTCCAGTTCGGAGCCCTATTCACCACAGCAAGTGAATGGTAAGAGGAAAAAAAAGAGGGAACATTGTAACAATGGAACACTAATGGTGTAGAACATATAGATAGTAGGGGTGTCCCCATCTCGTGTCAAGTGTGTTACTTTCTCTCAGTCAAAGTGCCTGCTGTGCTACATGAAGGAAATGAGACACCCCAATTCCATAACCTTGAATTGATACAAACAGCGAGATAAGACATTCTCCACCTGTAGCTGTGCACCAAGATGGGTCATCTTCCTCCAAAGGTTTTCTTCCAGTGTTATGCGGCTCAGGTCGACAGGTCGACTCCTGACCATCCCCCAGTCTGGCAGGCATCAATAGAGTACACTACATTGCCCCCCCCCCCCTTGCTGTGCAGCGGCCACAGCAAAGTGTTGTGAAAAGTGTCACACGCGCAGGGGTGGGGGTGAGCACTGGCGTATCAAAATTGAGTTTCGAAAAAAATTGCCACCACCCGTTCGTGGCCGTGTTAAGAACAGTGATTTTGATCGTTATTATTGGTTTGAGTGAACGAGACAGGTTGGCTACCAGTGATGTCAGTTACTTTGATTTCAGATTTATTTTTAAATACTGTGCTGGCAGCAGCTGTTGGTGTGCGGTGCAGTTCACAACACAGTTTACTGTGTTCCAAATATTATTTAGAAGTGTCGTTGATAATGTTAGTTATAAGCCTTAGTTGGTTGCAAGTACGTGTCACAGTTTGACAAATACACTTTGACTAATTTCCCAAACATGCCAAATCATCTCACCATCGCGGCTCTTGTTATTCAGGATTCCTCAGCAAAGTGCAGCAGGGTTGGCAAAGGCAGGTGGATCACAGACATCGACTAGTTTGCGTCTCCATTCCCATGCCCGGGCGCACACAATGTAGTGGAAATCAGTTCCTATTTTGTTTCCCTCCCAGATTCTCACATGCTGAGGACCATGACGCCGGAGAACATGTGTCACATGACCCCGCCTCTCCCCCCACATGCACATTACGGCGGCGGCCTTCACCGGGACGTCTACCTGAAGGCAGAGCCCCTCATCACGCAGTACCCCATCGGACCTGTGGGGGGCAACGCAGGAGATCTGCAACAGGCACAGATGCTGCACCAGCTGCTACAGCATCCACCGAGCCAGGAGTGAGAAGACTTTTTCCTTTGGTTTCCAAAAATGAATCACCTCATTACTACATTGTCCACAATGTTGCCCAGTGATGTGCAGTGAGGTTAATGGCTGGTGAGGCACTGACTCTGTTAGAGTCAGATTTACAAGTATATAATATACAACTTTAAAGAACCCAGAGAAAGGGAGAAAGAACAACAGAGAAAGGCAGAAAGGGATAAAATGCATTCACTGTTATCCACTGGATGACCGTGTTGGCAATTCAGTGGCATTCTGGTTTCGGCATCTTATGCGATTTGGGGGCTACGCTCACCGACCAACTTAACACACGTAGGTGAAAACATTCTAAAACTTTATTTATTCGTCCGTAGTTTGGTGCACCGGCATGGTCTGTTAGCCATTTTACCTTTGATGCTGTTCAATAGATGGCACTAGCCATTTAAGGGCGCTCTCTGCACATTATGGTGCTCATGTCATATTCATGCAATGTCGTGTGGAACTACAAACAGGCAAATAAATAACGCTCCCAAAGACTAGCCCCTTCAAGTGGATGGTGACATGACACTTTCATACTGAAACATGTTCTTCCCTAAAATTATCTTGCATCCATGTGTGCACTCACTCTGCCACGCAGCAGTACATTGTAAGCATAACCTAGCCCCATGAATCCAAACAGGTGTGAAGATGGATGACATTTGATTTTTGTATAGCCAAGCATCAGTCATGTAACCAGATTTAAATCGGAAAAATGTATAAGTGATTAGATGCCTCTATCCTCACCCCCTTTAGGTCCAAGTTATAGCCTGGCGAGCCAGAACCAACAAATCATCCACGCATCGCACGCGATTAGAGCGATGATTGGGTCTCGTAAAACCAGGGTCGAGAAACATGTCCAAAAAAAGTGTCAATCAAATGTGTTATCCAGTCACAGTGCAGTGGGTGGGACAAGCGGCATGGATGTGTTGTCAGTAGCGCGTTACAAAGTAGCGCGTTACTCACAGTTTTGTAACGTTTCAAGTAACGAGTAATCTAAGGCTCTACTGCTCATGATAAAGTAATCAGATTAAAGTTACTTAGTGTAGCCCGCGTTACTTTCTGCATTAGCTCAAAGAAAATCCAGAGTCCACTTTATAGTTAACGACGCGCGGTATATACGTTTTATTTCATATGTTTTCAACTCGGTTTATCCAAGTTGGATGTAGCCACGCCATTGGTCCAATGAACACTTGACGACTCCTGTGCTCCATGGCTCGAGGGTTAGCCAATCAGGCTGTAGATTGTGACATCACCGGTTGCGTAGCACAACCAATCCTCTGCTGTGACGTCACGCCCATTCAGTGTTGTCGGAAGGAACTTTTACCGAGAGTTTATATTAAGAATATATCAAAAAATGATACAACGAGGATATGCGGAAAGACTGCGCCGGAGCGGTGTTTATCTGGCAGCGCCGCCACCACTGTTCTACTAACAGGATGTGTCGGGTTCATCACAATGGAAGAGGTATTCGATCTAACGGCAATCCCACACGCTGGCTCCCACTAATCCACACACGGCGATTGAAATTAACCATGGGATGTGAAAATAGTGCATTGTCTGCGTAGAAATAGAGCCATTATCTTAATTATTTATCCCAAAATAATAATATTATTGAGGGATGTTGCCAACTTTGTCCAGTAACAAAAGTAATGCCCATCTTCAGAAATACCACTTGCAATTTGAACAAAAACATGTAGAGTCACAAGCAGTGTAATGCCAGAAGTTCACACATCTGTTTATAGTGTTGCACAGTGTGTTAATTATAACCCACTTTCATTACAGTGTCGATTGTAAAAGGTAAAGCTAGTTGTTGTATGACTGAATATAATTGTAAGTAACGAAAAGTAACTAAAGTAATCTAACTTAGTTTCTTTTTCAAAGTAACTGTGGCAACACTGGGAGTGGGATTATGGGACGCTCTCAATGATGATTTAAAAGGATGTTTAACAATCCACCAGTTTAAGAATTTATATTAAAAAATGGTTTTCAACCAATATGAAGATGATGTTTGAGTTATAGTTTTCAATTAAGTGAAATACGAAAATGTCAGATTGTGCCGTCTAAGATATGTCTTTTGGTTTTTTTAATGAGCAAGGGCAGGAGTTATAAGAATGTATTCTGCTTCCTGTCCTGTTCGCTATGGAGCTTTATGGCAAGCTGTGATAATTATGTTGATGATGATTTGCTGTTATTTTCCATGTGAATAAAATCATTTATTCATTCATCCTGACAGTTATTAATTGGAAGTAAGAGCAATCATGAAATAAATACATTTTCTGCCTGCACACACTCACTCAATGACTTTTCGTAGTAGTGTGGATAATAATTTGCTTTAAGTTAAGATCTCTTCTTAAATTAGAACCACCTTCTCTTTTGTTTTTAATAATTTGTTCTTTTTTTATGTCTAAAAACTTCAATGTCTTTAATTGTACATAAAGACAGTTTGTGTGTTTCTGTCTCACCCTACATTGTTCACAATCCTTATTGCTGCTAAGTTTAGAAACACTCAGATACATTTCCTTATTAATTGAAATACTGAAATAGAATATGGTTTCGAATTATTTCTAACAAGTTATATGCTGTAAACAGCAGCTGTTCAACTCAACGCATTGAATTTTTGCTATACGATTTGGCTGAGTTATTTTAATGAATCAAAACGTTTTTTTAGGACTTTACAGTACAAAATTAATCTAATAGGGGATTTCTTCATTATAATTGTATATCTGCAGTTTATGGCAAAATGTTTTGATTCACGCTTTTTTTTCAAGTAATCCAAATAACACCTTCCCAAAGCTGGTTATAATGTTTGAAAACACGACAGAGGAGTACAGAATGGTGCCACACAAGGGCCACTCAACACACCAGGCAATTCCGAAATAGATACGGCTGTTACTGCTGCAAAACCAGGAAAAGAAATACAACAACAAACAAACAACTCCTCAAATGCCCGTCATCAGGTTCAGCGGAGTGCAAGATGCATGAAAGTCGTCCAAATGGACAACTTCCGGGCTGCTTGCCACAACCGCGTCCCCTTCCAAGCACCTGAGGCATTGGAGGTTTGCGCTTGTGTGTGTGTGCCTGTGCCTACCCCGATACCCACAACATCACATGGCACACCTCCAAGCTGAGTCCCAGAGTGCCCCTCCTCACCCACACACACACATTCACAATCACGGGTGACCCCGGCGGCACCTTGGGGAGACGCCGTCAAAAATGCTTTGCTACGCAACTCTGAGAGTCACGCGCGCTTCAAATCCAATTGCAACTTTCACACACCCAGGAGGCTTTAGGCTTGGCATGGAGTCTCTCTATCTCTCTCTCACTCTTTCTGTCTCGCACGCTCTTTCATACACACACGCGTGCACACCATTTTGGAAGGAAGGCATACCAGGAGACGTAGAGACATTATCTGTGCTGCCAAGTGTACACACAGATTGCTAGTGACCTCCACACAGACTGCCGTAGGGCAATGTTGTTATAGAACACACCGATACACAGAGCAAAAGCTGCGCGCACACAGACACACACACACACACACACACACAGACACACACACCAGAGATGCAGACTCGAGTCAAAAGACTCAACTTGCGAGTCACTCGAGTCACCAAAAACGGGACTCGGACTCGCGCCCTAAAGACTCGGGACTCGACTGGGGAATATAGGTCAATTACTCTCGACGAGTATTTGATGAGTCTTTCCCTCTTTTTCGGCTTAAAAAAAAAATCCATTCTTTTCCGCTTCCTGTCCATCCTTATGCATGTAGTCAAATCTAGTTCTGCATTCAATTCCAAGCTTTTAGAGTTACATCTCTAAAAGCTTGGAGATTATGACTCGAGTCTCGAGTTAATGACTCGAGACTCGACTCGGACTCGTGCCCTCCAGACTCGGCCAAGACTCGAACTCGACTCCTAAAGACTCGGACACGACTCAGACTTGTGAGTTCGGGACTCGTGTACATCCCTGACACACATACGCACACACAGAATTTGAAGATGGGTGTGGGGCCGGTCACATGGTCAAAGCCACTTGCCATATGCAGTCGCTGAAAGAAGCGCGTAACTTTGGAAGAGACTGAAGCCTCATGTCGATGGTTTATTAGCCCCACGGGGCTAATAAATCAGCGCGTGCAAACATGTTCGTTGCGTGCAAACATGTTTGTCGCGTGCAAACATGTTTGGGCAACCTGCATCGCTTCATCAAGTTTCAGACATCGAGAGTACAGGTGAAATAATTACTTGATTAATCCTGATAAAATGACTACAAAGAAATATTTGGCTTTAAATGCTTCCCATCGAATTATCACAAACAAAAACTCTTTTGGGATACTATTACCAAATGGCATAACTCACCACAAACACTATTTTTATTTTATTGATTGCCTTAATTTGTGTATCTTAAAAAAAAAAAAAAATTTAATGATCATTATTCCTTATGTCTTCAGTCACGTGTTTTTGTTTGTTGGTTTGTTGATCTGTGAGCAAATCTTCTGAAAAAGGTTTGGAACACAGCAACATTACATTATCAAAATTAAAAATGGTCATTTCAATCAGAGAGTTAAGGCATTTCTTAGAATAGAAAGTAGACGTCATCTTCTTTATATCCTTGTCTTGCATGTTTAGACATAATTCGTAGAGACTAGCACTTAAAGTGTTGAAACTGAAATTACTGCAAATTATCCATCATACACAGACGGTCTAGTTAAACACTTTCAACCTGAAAGTTGCACAATAGTGGTCAGCATTTAATGCATCCCAAATATTGATTTCAGCCATCAAAACTAGATTGCGTGCCCTCATCATATAAATGGGTCTGTGGTTAATTGGTATAATGTTGGAAGTCGTTTTTTGTGTAGTCATTTGCATACCAACGCTATGAAATGGTCCACAGTGCATGGTCACGTTATCACTGAACATTCAGCTTTTATACACGGCACATTTAATTTTAATAACTTTTTTTTATCACTCTACAATCTTTCTCTGTTTATGTTGGCGGCATGGGGTGACAGGTGAACCCTTCAGTAATGGCTCACAAAGATAGGCCGACCACATAAACCTCAAATTGAGTTTGGGAGCAGGGCACCATCAGGTATCAAAGAGGAGTGGGGGAAGGGGTGGGGGGATTAAGTCTGCTGTCGTAGAATTTTTTTTACTATAAGTTGCAGATAGTATAGTGGTTAGCCCGATAGTCTGCCCAGCTGGAGACCCGGGTTCGCATCCTACGGCGGATTGTGAAAATATTTATTTTTATGACTATAATCCTGCGTACCACCAAGAGCGAACAAATGGAACAAGTGATTACAGTTTGGTGCATTTCTGTAGCCTATAAGTAACATGCTTATATGTTACATACATACATATTTCCATTTATATAGCGCTTTTCTACCACATAGTGGCACTCAAAGCGCTTTAGAGTGACCTCTCAATCACACATTCACACGCCAATGGCGGCTGCTGCCATACAAGGCACTCACCACGACCCATTGGGAGCAATAATTTGGGGGTTCAGTGTCTTGCCCAAGGACACTTTGGCATGGAGACTGTCGGAGGCGTGATTCGAACCACCAACCCTCCAGTCATTCATTGGAGCGGCCGCTCTACCAACCGAGCTACAGCCACCCCCCAATACTGCTCCTGGTTGCCTGTCCTATGTAACGCATTTTGATAATACTTTTGATGCCTCCCCTCCTACCACAAGTGACTAGAAAGCTTGAGTCACTGCAGTGTACTCTAGGCTGAACATCTGCGGCCACTAAACATGATTAACAGAAACAAGGGGAAACAGTCATTTAGTAATAAATATGGAATATTTATAACCATTACCGTCAGTCCCTAGTGCATACAAAGAATGGCCTACGCTACAGCGCACGCGTTCAGCGGCGTTTTGCTTTCCACAAAAAAAAAAACTTGTTCTTTTCTTCTTTTTGTCCTCAAAGTCCGGCGAGTCCACAAAGCGGCAACGAGTGAGGTCACTGCTCCACTTCCTGTCTTCCACAGCGGTAATCTCTCGAAAAGGAAACAAGAACAGTCCACTCCTATGGGATGGTTGGATTTGTCACAGCTATTTGTAAGCTAGAAAAATGATGCTGGGGTGTTTGTATGTGTGTGGCTGTGTTGTGTTGCTCTTTTCTGTGTCTAAATGGTCCAAATGAATCGAATCAAAGCGATCTACGAGTTCGACCCACCACATCCTTTGAAAAAAGTAATTTCAGTATTTAAAGGTTCCATAGCTCACTTGATTAAAAATGTTAACATAATGGCACCCAGATCCTTTTGGGGACAAAATAATAGGTAGGTAGAGATGCAGACTCGACTCAAGACTTGACTTGCGAGTCACTCGAGTCACCGAAAACGGGACTCGGACTCGGGCCCTAAAGGCTCGGACTCGGGAATCTAGGTCAATGACTCTCAACGAGTATTTGACGAGTTTTTTCATCTTTATTGGATAGGATTAGTCGGAAACTGGGTTGAAGAGATCGGGGGTAGACATTGCAGACAAGTCGGCGAGCGTAGTCGAACTTGGGACACTGCAGACGCTGCGGTAGACGGAGTGCCCCTAACATCAATGGGGTCGCGTTAGGTGCGGTGTCCATAACCATTCGGCCAAGGCTGTCCTCGTCCTTTTTATTTCAATGTGGTCTGTAAGTTTGTGACTTGTCATCCGTTGCATGATGTTTGTTTTGAGAATGTTTAATCACTGTTGCATGTTTTGTATCAATGGTTTTATTATCTGCTCAAGGAACTGTCTAAATAAACAAATATAATAAAATACATCTCAGCACCACCACTGAGCAGTTGGAAATTTGATAATTTGGCTGAGGACACAGAGATAGTGTTCCATGCTAACAGGCTATTTTTAAGTACAAAATCTGTTGAGTAATGGGTTACCTATAGAAAGTAACTATGGCTATCCGGGTAATCAGTATTCCAATTTATTTTCACTACTGGAATATAATTGTCTACAACCAGGGCTTTAAAACAAAATTATTTTTTAAAATGTTCCACCACCAAAATATTGGTCCTGAACCGGTTCGGAACACAAACGTTTCGTGCAGTGTTGAGTTTAGATATAGTTTTTATACAAAATATATTTGGTGGACTTTCAAACTTCAGTGCAATGTATTATAACCGGCTTTAAAACTCCTTTACATTCGCTTCCTCGTCTGTCCACAAGATGCAGCCCCAGATGCATGGGGCTTGACGACTGACGGAAATAGTCTCCCAGATAAAGGATATCTTAAAATATATAGAACAAAAAAATTTTTTAACCGGTTTTGTGGATTTCATAATGTTCCGTTTCTGTTTGGAACGCTTGAAGAAATCCTCGTAAAATTCTGCTCGTTCCTTGAACCAGTTCGGAGCCCTGACTACAACCCACAGTCCCACACACACATACTCACAGGTTCTGCACATGTTCATATTCCACACTCTCCCCGCACAGGCTGAAGATGCACCCAGTGAACACAGAGAGAAAAAACAAATAGCATCCATGCATCAACATTTCCTTTAGAGTCCCCCCATTAAGAGTAATGACGGTGCGGGCCGGCATCATCTGTAACCCCCGCAGCCCGCAGGTCTGCAATTAAGATTTATGACACACCGCAGGAGTTAATAGGCATTAAATATCTAATGTATGTATGCAGCTGTAATGCATTACAGGCTCTCTCTTATCCCACCCGCCAACAGCTGCTGTTGGCCAGACCTGGGTAAACTGCAGCCCGTAGACCACGTCCACCCCTTAACTAACTAGAAGCACCCAGAGAGTGCAAACCACTGTCAAGGTAATAGGGTCAATTCTAGGGCCCGGCCGATATGGAATTTTTGAGGCCGATACGATATGGATATTTGAGAAATAAGCACGGCCGATAATCGATATGTTGGCGGATACAAGAAAGAAAAAAAAGTATTTATTAATTTTGCTGCTGAATAACCTGAAACACTCAAACTGTGTATAGAACTAAATTCTGATCAATAATAATAGTTATTATTATTATCACTTCGTCATTAATAATAAGAAAAATAATAATAATAATGTATTATTATCATGATTATTATTATTATCATTATTATTATCGCCAATAATAATTGCTCAGTAATACCCCACCCACTCACACAAACATTGTTCGTGTTCATGAGCCAGCGGGGGGAACCTCCGCGTTGTTGTCGCCGAAATAACGCCATGTTAACCATGAGACGGCTGGAAATACCTCGATGATACGTGAAGATGGATTAATCCCCGTTTTGATTTGTTTGATTGAGTGACACCCCAGCTTTTTGGACAGTCTCCTAATAGTTCTAATAAATCTTTGATCTCGTATGTTTAACCGCGGACACGTTCAAGTCGACGAACAAATTAATTGCCCCCTATTTTGATTGATTTTTGATATTTTAATCTCATCGTTTCACCCCCAGTGTGCGAAAACACACACAAAGTTAAATACACAAACTGAATGAGGGAGCGGTAAATGTTGATGTACATAATACTAATCGCTAAGGTTACGGTGCCGAGGTTGTTAATAATTACTAAAAATTGATGCATGTAATTCTGCAGTAAGCACAACTACGTAAGCCCAGGTTGTGATGAGTTTGTGTGCAGGATGGCACAAAACACAGAGATGCAGACTCGAGTCATAAGACTTGACTCGCGA
>OMKY01257112.1:642-13910 GCA_900302395.1 Bregmaceros cantori
ATATTACCAATGACAACTCGGTCATATTTTAAAAGTATTATTATACCATATCTTACAGTTTTACGAGACTCATTGATGTATTATTTAGCTCATATAAAATAATAACCTTTGAACATACGACATCGATAGGACATAATTGAATTATTATTGCATAAACTAATTGTAATTGTTGTCTAAGTTAAGTAACTTGATCGTTCTGGATTTATTAACCAAATTTTACTGTATTTCGAGTTGACAAAATGAATCCATTGTAACCTCGTTAATATTAACCGTGTTATATTAACTGTCCGTGTTAATCAACTGGGGCAATTAACGGACTATTAAAATAATCAATAGTTGCAGCCCTAATTAATTTAATGACATAATCATGTGATTTGTTATGCTATATTGTATTTCATGTCTAATTCTTGCCATGGAGTGATATTTTGACATTTAATTATACTTTTCATGGTAATGCTGTTTAACGACTAACCATGCAATGCTTTAATTTATACTACTGAGAATAACTAACAATGATTAAAAAACTATGTGATCTGAGATGTACACTCATTATGCCTCTGTGACTTTCAGAACAAGCTGCGTCGGAAGTTAATGTTTCTTCAGCAGGAAAGCGTCGAGGAACGGTACTTAATTCTCTTATTAAATTAATTATTCTTCAGCAGGAAGAAGATTCTCTTCCTTCTGTGCATAGTTGGTCCTTGACAGCCCAATATCTTCAAGAGCAGTATGGAATGCTCATAATATTATCAACAGTATTAGGACTTGAATTTTGTTTTTGGTTGCGTTTGGTTTGTTCCCTTGATAACTGTAACATTAGTCATACTTTATTATTATTAACAGGTGAACGATCCCCGTTCTCCGTAGTGACGTCACGCGTGACCGTGTTCTCCCGCAGCTGCGCCCAAGGCGCATTTAGTCTCCCAGATGCCCGACACCATTTTTGACTGACTGTGCCATTTCTGAACCTTTCCGATCGTGTTCTGGATGTTTCGGAATTAAAACATGGCGGGCGCGCCGCCGACAGCAACTTAGGGTTGTCTGCTCCCCATCTTTGCGTCAGCTTGTACAGCGCGGTAGCATACTCTACTCTTACGCCAACGTTCCAAGTTCGACGTCGCGAGCACTTCTTTGCGCCTTTTTTTCAACCTGCAAATTGCGCTTTTTAAAAAAATTAAGGTTAGACTAGGTTTAAGGGTTAGGTTCAAGGGTTAGGTTTAGGTGTTAGGTCTAAAAGAAAGTCTAAAAGAACGTTAATGATGAATTGATGAATTGACTCATTAAATAAATGATTAATAGAATAACACATTAACCACAATTTGACATTCGGCCCTTCAAGCTTAACCGATCTGCTTCAACCATATCAGTCGCCGCAGACCGTGAGGTCCTCCGGCACTGGTCTCCTAATCATACGAGTTAAATCCAGAAGACATGGAGATGCCGCTTTCAGCTACTATGGCCCTCGACTGTGGAATAGTAGAGTAATCTCGGAGACTGTCAATGTTTTTAAAAAGAAGCTCCAGACACATTTCTTTAACCTGGCTTTTCACTATGATTCAATTTGTACTGTTCTTGTTCTGTCCTCATGTTGTTTTGCTCTGCATGAAAGGTGCTATATAAGTAAAGTTTGAGTTTGAGACTATTCTGATACTGTCGCTCAGGCCTAAGAAATGTGGACAGAAGATGACCTTGGAGCAGATTGACAAGATCTTTGACAACATTGGTAAGGGCAATTTTTAACTCTTATCATTTAACTAGAGGTATTCACACATTCACTAGGACCCGACTGACGTGAGATTTTGGGAGGCTCATATTGAGGAATAAGTCATGCCAATAACCAATATATCTGCAGATGTACTTAACCTATTTATAATAAATTAATTTCAACCAGTTTTAGCCAAAAATATAAACTGAAGTTGAAATATCTTTTCAAATGCTTTTATTATTGGAATGCTGGGCAAAATTGTAGAAATTTAATCTTTGATGACACACCTCCAACTCAATTTCTGAAGGGATGTCACGACTATGTAAGCCCAGGTTGAAATTAGTTTCTGTGTGCTGTCTTGGGGAGGTGTGGGCAGGTAGAGAGTGTGGCAGCAGCAGCTACGTGCCATTTACAGTAAACAATAATCTGCATCCAATTGACCAATTTCTGACCGATATACCGATATGTTTATGGCATCTAAATTCGCACACCGATAATCGGCCGAGCCCCAGAATTTACAGCTTATAATTTTATCCTTGAGATCAAAGAGGTGTTTTGTCTCGATTTGATATCATTTTGAATTTTTGCCCACTCCGCGTTCTAGACTCAGAAGACTGCACTCCAGATGCTGACGCGTTGTCATTACCGTTGCTGGAGGCCACGCCAAAGAAGTCGGACTGTGTGAGCCAAGGAGTGGGCCGGTCGCCTCAGCTGTTCGCCCACAGAAGATCTGCATTGGCCAAGTCGGTGAGTAGACACTGGATACTGATGCTGAACGATGAACCGTAATAGTTGATGAACACAGTGCCACAGTTTATCCAAAAACCGCATGGGAGAGCCCATGTGTTTTTTGCACGATCACTGCACTTTAAATGTAAAGTCTCGTCTTTGTCTGCTCTTTGAGGCGGCAGCTTCACTGCATGTCTCTTTGTCATATAGACACTTAAATGGAATGTGTGTGTTGTTGTAAAAAAAAAAACCTCAAATGAAACATGCTCTGTTTTACGTTTGTTCTACAAATAAAGTGCAGTTTCTTTATAGGCACCCACTCCCTTATGAACGAAACAAAAAGCGCAACTACGAAATCACAATAAATTGCAATGGTAGAAAAAAAAAAACGAAACCATCCAGCCCTACTGGATACTAACAGGTTCATCCACATGTTTTTGGTCATTAAGGAAATTAGCAACACCCTCTCTGGTTTTTGATACCCGCTTTTAAGTTACTGTTCATTCCTGCTAGGGATGTCAACATTCATTATGCAATTAATTCATTCGATCGGTCGATTTAATCATTCACTTTTTTTTTACTTCCTTGGTGTTTCTAGGTAATATGGTGTGGAACTATGCAAGGCACGACTTTTAACCTGCATGGCCAACAAATGTACAATGTATCAACTTAAAAAATGAAAGTGGTGATACATTTCTTTTATGGACCAACTATCCACTAGAAGGAAAATATTCGTTTAGCGTGCACACAGGCATTAAATGTATTGTTTTGTAATGTTCTCACCAATTATTGTGGAAAATATATGAAATAATATTGATCGGTTAATCATCAACGTCCCTAATTCCAGCCTTACATTTTTTTATTTTAAAAAATCCAGAATGGCTAAAATAAGCTTGATGGATTGTTTTATCGAACATCATTTTCTTACCAGGGCCCAAATGGAGGATCATGGTATGAAGCTGTGGAGGCAGCGGAGAATGTGGAAGAGCGTCAAGGTAAAGCTTCTCTCACCAGTCTTTGTCCACTGTTGGTTGGCCTTAGACCGGAGACCTCTAGTGTTTAAAGGTCCAATGGATTCATTTGTGACTCCCAGAACGGCTTATTTTGTAAGGGTTAGGTTAGATTTAGGGAGGTTAATGGTAGGGAGTAGGATGTTGTTACAATCCACTGCTGTCTGGTAAACCGTTGCAGTAATCTCATTGTATGGCCTTGGTACAGTCAGTCTGCTGGCCAGACTGTCAGCTTGCGGTAGCGTTATTATGTATGAGCTGTCCATGCAGCACGGATCGGACATGATGAAGGCGATGATTGGCCAACACCAAAAATGTGTTAGAAGAACGAAAGTAATTGGTAACGTTAAAAGTAACTGAGTAATCTAACTTAATTGCTTTGTCAACATTGCGTGTGACGTGATCCCCTGGTTTTCAGCTCTGCACATTGATGAAAGTCCTCTGCTGAACTCCCGGCCACTCCAGACATCCACTCCTGCCACCAGAGTTCATCTTCCTACCGTCTCCAAAGCACACAAAGAGGCTGAGTAAGTGCATATTCATCGGCCGATTAGGCGAGCGCTTTGTACCAGTACAGATAATACAATTTAACCCAAACATGATCGAAAATGTCAGTGGTTGATGTCTGTGAAGTATAAATAAGCTATTGCACTTTTACATGAGCTTATTATTATATTATTATTATACTAGGAATATGCTGGGGAGCGGTGTATGTGTGCCCTGTCTCCTGCAACGCACCAACTTTCCGGCCCGTTTGCCTCTCTTGTTTTTCTAACTAGAAAAAAGACGCACCGGGTTACCTAGGCAGCCGTGCGCACCGCCATCTTGAACCAGAATACTATTTTTCCCTCACGACTCAAGGACAAACTGACCCGGCACAACGTGCTCAGCCCCATCTGCTGTTGGGGCTGACTACTTCCTGTCAGACCGGAAGTAGCATGTTCGACTGTACATGTATGTATGTGTGACGACATAAAAGTACTTCTACCTCCACAACCCTGACAACAAACATCGGTACTCCAAAGGCAGAGTCCTCTCGCCACTGCTGTATTCGTTACACAAATGACTGTCTCCCTGGCGACCCATTTGGTAAACTTATTAAGTTTGCGTATCATACGACCCCCATTGGACTTATCACGAACGGTGATGAGCCCATCTGCAGGAGGGAGGTCGACCAGCTGGTCGCTTGGTGCAGCGAGAACAACTTGGAGTTGAACTCCCAGAAAACGGTGGAGATGGTAGTGGACTTCAGACAGAGTTCATACTGCTCTTTATACAGCACGTACCAAAAAGAATTCCTAGTCTGTGACATTGTCAATGGCAATAACGATGATTCTGATATTTCATACCTTGTTTCCTTCTGTGAAGGGACAAGTTGCTAGAATCGCCTCCCAAGATCTGTCTGTCGAGAACCAAGAACAAAACAAACCCCAAGACTCTGGAAAGCGGTAGGACCCAGGCAGAGTCGAAGACCCAGGAGCCCCCCGAGAAACCGTCAGCGACAGCCAAGTCCCAGACAGAGTCCAAGATCCCCTCGAAGCAGGCACACTCAGCTAAAGAGAAACAAGCACACACAGCTAAGAAGAACCAGGAACCCCTTACAAACCAGGCACACACAGGGCCCCCAACGAACCAGGAATCCAAGACCCAGGAGCCCCCAGAGAAGCCGCCAGCGACAGCCAAGTCCCAGACAGAGTCCAAGATCCCCACGAAGCAGGCACACTCGGCTAAAGAAAAACAAGCACACACAGCTAAGAAGAACCAGAAACCCCCCACAAACCAGGCACACACAGGGCCCCCAACGAACCAGGTGTCCAAGACCCAGGAGCCCCCCAATAACCAGCCAAACACTGCTAAGAAGACCCAGGAACCGCCCACAAACCAAGAGTCAAAGACCCAGGAACACCCAACAAACCAGGCACACCCAGCTGAGAAGGACCAGGAGCCCCACCAAGACTCCCCCAAGTAATTATTCCTTTTATTTGCACCTGCCAACCCTGTGAGGGTGAGATGAAGATGGCCAATCCGTATTTTCCTTTATAGTTTTGAAGAGATCAGCACTTATTTACATATACTGTACATGTATACATTATTTATTATTATAAATAAGAAATTGGTTCAAGGTTTGGCAAAGTGAAAGGGAAGACTGTGGATTCTGGTTCACAAGTCTTCAATGTGCTCAATGAATCTATTAATCACGGTCGATTCTTAGCACCTCCCGCCGTCGTTGATTATTTGAAATGAATTGATTTTCAACTCAAAACAATGCCCTTGTTTTGAGTTGTTTCATGTGTCTCATGTCCAGTGTTCATGGTACGTGTGTTCATTTTGTCACAACAGAAAAGATTGCCTGGAGGCTGCTGGTCCCAGTCGGCCCGGCTGCAGCAAAGCTTCTGGTTCAGCGCTGTGGGAGTTTCTGCCCTCGTCCAGAACTCGGTGAGTTCTTGCTCTTGCATTATCAACAAAACACATAAACGACATCAAAGAAACAAAATAAAAAAGACGAAACACAAATAAAAAGACAACAACAACAACAACAGAACTCATTAAAAAAACAAAAGCTAACACACCTCTCCGGATACTAAAGGGTGGATACAAAAACTATATTTATTTTTTCATCTTGATTCAATTTAACTTTCTGATGCTCTCCCTCAGGCCTCAGCAGTGTGGATGGCGGATGATCTTGCAGCAGGTTGCGGATAAGATTTATGCCGACATAGGTAATGACATTTTATTTTAAAAGACATGTTTACTAGAGCTGTTACACAAGATTGCTGATTTATTGAAATGATTAGCCGACAGATAGTTTTTTTTTTTTTTTGAGTTTCTGTGTTGGCTACTCTGATTTGGAAACAGAGACGACTAAGAAGACCCTGGAGCCTTCCAAAACTCAGGAACCCTCCATGCCCGAGGCAGAGTCCAAGACACCAGCATCCCCAAAAGACTCCCCAAAGTAACTATTATTATATTGTATTTTTATTTTTTTTTGCATGTGATTCGAGGTCTCTAGAAGTTTACATGATATAACAGCAGATGCCTGCCGATTGTGGCTCATGCCAAATTAGACTAGACCATATTTCCGTCTCTTGTCTCCCTCTCTTCCTCTCTCTCTCTTGTATCTCTCCCCTCCTGCCTCCTTCTTTGGCTTGTTTGTGTCCCTCTCTTTACTTGTAATGCGTCTCATGCCCTTTCCCATGCCAGTTCAGTTAGAAATGTACATATTTAACTCGGCTTCTTCCCTCTCCTGTCTCACCATACATCGGGAGTATTGTCAATCAGAATTTAAATGATGCTTCTTCTGTGGATCACATCGTCATGATTTGGCGATATTCAAAAATCTGTTTTTATTCATTATTATTTTAAACGATGAATGGGATCAATGTTTGGGGAAGTGATAAGAAGATGACAGAAGCTTGCATGTGGGTGTACAAGCTGTCTGTCACAGCATGTCACTTCCACAGGACACAAATCTTGGGTTCAGTAAAATTATTAATCACGGCAGAGTATCATAATGATCCATGCCCAACGGTCACTGCATGTGCACTGTGTCCTGACAGGAAAGATGAACTTGAGGCTGCTGGTCCCAGTCGACCAACCGGCAGCATCTGGGAACTGCAGCACCGCTCCAGAAGACAGTGAGTGTGGGAGCAAGGTCATCTTGAGTGCTGTGTATAGGGTCTACAAAACGGTGTGGCCCCAAAGTACACTTTTGTTGAACTTTTGAATCAAACAAAAAATGAAATTTGTAAAAACTCTGACTTTGTTGGATTTGAATTCATTGGGTTTTGAAATTTGGTTTCAGATGGTTGAGAGAAAAACATTGTGTGTATGACAAGTCATCCCAATTCCCAGCTCAGACGAATCATCTTTCTTTTTTTTTTAGGAGTACGGTGTTGCGTTAAAAGTAAATGGACGTCCTTTAGTAATTTGTGTGTAAATCCTTGTGTTGCCAGGACCACCTTCTCAAATCGAACCCAGGGGTTTGCATTCCATCCATTGTCTGACAATTCAACACACAAAGCTCAAGATAACGATTCCGAGTTTGAAATTGTTGATGACGAGGGTTCCGCCTTCGTATTCCTAGAAAAGTCTAGCAAACCCTCCTCTGCTCCCAGATGTTCAGCTGTGATCAAAGATCCAGAGAAAGGCGAGCCTGTAGGGAGTAAAGAAGTCTCGGCAGCATCGGGCAGCAAATCAAATTCAGCCTCGCAAATTGACATTCCTGGCAAGGCTGGGGAGGGAGAGGATGTCTTGGTACCTGCAAACCTTGGAAGCACAAAGGAACCACAAAAGGCCACAACCACAAAAAAGCAGTCTGCACGCAGCTCTGCTTCTACTAAGTCAAGGACGTCTGCCGATGTGAAACGCAGTGAAAACATCCATGCGACTGATTGCACTGTCGAACCCCCGCCCCAAGTATCTGAAGATAGACCCCTGGATCTCGAGCACCCAGTGTCTGATTCCATTCCCAAGAAACGGAGCAAAGTAGTCGCAGGGGACCCACCTCCTGGCTCTAGTTCAAAACATGCAAAACTATCTAGCAAGCCTTCGTTACCCTCTAAAAGTCTAGGAAAAAGAAAAGCTGTAGTTACTGGCAAACAAAGGACAGCACACCAGCGTGCTACCAAGCCAAGAAGGCCCCCAGCAGCAGAGAGAGTCGCCGATCAGACCTTTGATCGGTCGGGGCCGACTCTAGATGATCACCTGACTGAGTTTGAGCAGGCGACTGAGCCAGAATCTCCACCCCAAGTCTCTTCTGAAGTTTCTGAACGCTTAACGAACTGTCCCACAACAGGGAAACGTGTCAGGATCCCACCTTCAGAATGGTGGGTTGTAAACGAAGATCCACCGCGAAGAAAGGACAGAAGATTGACGACCAAACCAACCTCCTCTAGTCCAGTCCGGACCACCACCACCAGCCGCAGCACCGCTGGAGGGATTCCTCGCGTTGCTACTTCGAGTCCGCTACCTAAACTTTCAGTGGGAAACCATATTAAATCCGTGAAAGCAAAGCCTTCTAGAACCAAGTCTCGCAAGTTGGTCAAGCGTAAACTTGGGGGTGACATCGAGGCAACCAAGTCGGACAATCTTGACTGCCACATTCTCCGCCACGCAGTGGACGTCACAGGGGACCCACCTCCTGGCTCTAGTTCAAAACATGCAAAAATATCTAGCAAGCCTTCGTTACCCTCTAAAAGTCCAGGAAAAAGAAAAGCTGTAGTTACTGGCAAACAAAGGACAGCACACCAGCGTGCCACCAAGCCAAGAAGGCCCCCAGCAGCAGAGAGAGTCGCCGATCAGACCTTTGATCGGTCGGGGCCGACTCTAGATGATCACCCGACAGAGGTTGAGCGGAGGGAAACTATTGCATCTCTGCCCTGTGTATCTTCTCCTGAAGTATCTGAACACGCAGACTGTTTAACAACAGGGAAACGTGTCAGGATGCCACCTGCGGAATGGTGGGTTGTAAACGAGGATCCGCCGCACAGAAAGGACCGAAGATTGACTACCAAACCAACCTCCTCTAGTCCAGTCTGGAACACCACCACCGTTGATTACTCCAAAGCCAGACGAGGCAGCCACAGCACCACACTACCCCGACGAGAGATTCCTCGTGTTACCACTTCCAGTCCGCTACCTCAACCTTCAGATGGACACCAATCATCATTTGTGAAACCTAAGCCTTCTAGAAACAAGTCTAAGACGTTGGTCAAGCGTAACGTGGGAACAAAGTCGGCGTTCAGCCCAGCAAGAATCCAGTCGTCTCAAGAGAGTCCAAACTGCCACAGTCCCTGTCAAGCAGAGGTTCAAGGTTAGTGGGGATTTGTGAATTGCTTCTTTTTTCTTTTCTAAGACATGTGTCCTTATTTGATGAATGCTCATGTGCAGCCCCTTAAAAAAATAATAATCTAATGGAAACTTTCCGATTCGTATCTTTGTCCGTCCATCTGTCTGACCTGATGTTGCGGTCCATCCCTTTGGGGCGGCAACTAACGTTTATTTTGAAAATAATTCAATAATAACACGGAACTAATTTGATAATCGATTAATCGATTTTAATCTCTTAAATCGCTGCTCTAGATTGTCATCTGCCGGAGTGGTCCAAGTTGGGGCTCTTGTGCGCCCCAATGGTTCCCGTGGGGCTGTCCCTGGATGACGAGAGTCATCTGCTGGAGTGGCTGCGGAATGGGTACACCGGCTCTAGTCATGGTGAGTACGAGGAGTGACGGTCTTCTAGCCTAGTGAGCCAGAACCAACGCATCATCCACGCATCGCACATCCCTAGACGCTTGCATTGGGGCTGGGAAAATCAGGGTCTCCGTTGTTATGAAATCAAAGGACCAATCAGCGCGGACGTGGGGAGAGTTTGTACGGGCTACGCAAGACGTGGGCGGAGTTTGTGCAGGCTGCACAAGACGCGGGCGCAGTTTGGTTGTCACGGCTCCACGCCGCTTGTCCCACCTACTGTGCTGTGACTCGATAACACAATTTGATTGACAGTTTGTTTTTTCGCAGAGAAACCTTATTTTGTGTACTTACTTTTGGGGTATATTTTTCAAAGGTTACTTTCTACTTTTACTTGAGTAAATTTGAGGTCAAAAAATAATTTTTACTCACTATTATTGAGTTGTCAGCAATTCGCTACTCATTACATTAACTTTTATTGTCCAGACAATTAGAATCAATCAGTCATGTGACTCAAGTCGCATCTGGAAAACACTCTGCAGTCCCTGTGGGTTGACAGCATCAAAGGAATTGACTGAATAATGGCAGAATGTCAAACAGCAATAGAGTGTCTCCATTAAACCACGGAGGCTTCTGTTCAATACCGTTGGCCGCACATCACGTCATTGTTCACCTGAGACGAAAGGCATGACATGTAACTTGTGCCACCCGAAGCCCCTTGTGTTATCTGCTTTTTCTTTTTTAAAGAACTGCGCTTCGAACCTACGCAAACACGTCACTGAACGTTTTTCTTATTGTGCTTAACATTGAACATATTTTAAACCTTTCCCCATTTAGCAAATTAGTGGCAATTTTATTTTTTAAATTCGGGCTAACTCAAACACCCACGTTTAATGGATTCTGCCATTTCCATGCCTAATTAATGTGCTGATTGTGCTGATAATGATTGGCTACCGCTGTTGGCGGTATAGCCTTTAGCAGTCAGGTCAATCACAGTGTTCTCAAATATGACTCTGACCGTCTGACAGAAGGGGCCACCTTAAGGATGCTGGAGGACTACGAGTGGTTCTGCCACCAAGCCGGGGCCGTGGGTCTCCACATGGCCGTGTCCGCTCCCTGGCTGCACTCCGGAAGGCTCATCCTGGCCAGCAGCTCCACCAAACCTCTGTGGACGGACCAACACGCTTCCACCGTGAGTACTCTTATTATCTACCCCCAAATGCAGAGCGTAGAGGTTGTACTGGTTTTATGTGTACCGCCGCAGCCAGATCCCTTTTGTTAACAGATGTCTGGATTTGTCCCAGATTCAATGTGTTAATGCTCTAGGGTAGGCTCATGAACTGGAGGCCAACACTGATGGCTGCATTCAAGATGGCCAAATTGTTGTTTGACCGGGTGGATGGATTTGTCCCAAATTTCTCTGGCTTTGTTTTCACGCTAGTTGTTTGGTTTTAAGTTAAAACATATACATTTAATGTCATATAAAGCAAACAATCTTTCAAAATGGTTGACCTTTTCCATTGTGTGAGAACACAAAATCTTCTATGCCACTGTGCTTATCTTCTATAAGCACGGTGGCCCCACTGCTGGGCGGCCATGTTGGGAGTATGATCGCGGTCAGACAAACAGGCAGTGAGAGATATTTGCTCAACATTGTCCCCAAGTGTTCTATTATTCATTTATCCCTGGTAATATGATATTAATCGGCAGCAGATGGCAGCATACCTACATTGTGGTATTTGACCCTATAGACGAGTTCGGGGGGGACATCTGATGTCTGAACGGCACTTCCGGTGTCATTTATCTGCCATGTATTTGGCTATTTTTTCAACGTGTCTATTCGGTGGGAGCACACACCTACAGTGTTATTTAAAAATTGTGGTGGTAACTTGCGGCGTGCTATGCCTCACCCAAATGCTCTCGTGCAGATCTGTGACCCACAAACGCATGATTTAATAATCAGTTCAACCCGTTCCGTTGTCTCATTCCTTTTGGAAGAACTAGTAGAAGCTATTGGTCCAGAAGAACATGTGACCACTCGGTCAGTAACTTCAAGTCGGATTTTGACTGTATTTCATCAATATTTATACAAAAAGGTTAATGATGCAAGGAGAGTGTTGTGTAACTGGCCACAGACCGACATCTAGTGGTCGGATTTTGAATTGGTGAGTGTTTCGTGTGTTTTTTGTGAGCCACCGCGGTCCACTACGACGAGATTAAATGGAGCTCATACAGGCACCGGAAGTGTGTTTCATCCCGGCGGGACAAAATGCCAGCCCCCTGTATTTTGCGGGTAAACTCGTCTATATAATGAAGGTGAAATTGAAATAATGCCACTTAATCGTATGTATACGTTTACTTCACCCTACGTCATACTCCCAACAGGGTTGCCGGCGCCAAACCTCGCAACCATTTGACTTTTCAAATAATGTTTATTTGCAGACCTAACCTTGTGCATAATGTGGCAAGTTCTGCAGATTTCAGGACCGTGTCCTACCACTCTCGGCTAATTTACATGTGTCTCTCCAGGTGTTTGTTGTACAGTCTGGGCTTGTGAGGCTCACACTGACTGGGCAGGCCAAGAACTATGCCGGGGGAGACCAGTTCCTGGTGCCGAAGGGTAAGGAAAGATGTTCTCAGAGAGTGGTGGGCAATAATAAAATGTTAAGAGAGGCGAGACCAAACCTGACTAGACCTGGCTTGCAAACATCTTTCAGCTTTGATCTAATGTAGAGGTGTTGAAAATTGTACCGGAACTACCGGCCAAACTCGTCTATAAGATGGAAAATGGCGCTTACCTAACTACTTGTGTGCTCTTCAATCGCAGGCTTTGCGTTCTCGCTGCAGAACCTCAGTGAAGAACCGCTCTTCATGACCTTCACCTCATGCCAACACCTCTTGGAGAAGCAGCCGGACCCCCCGAGGTTCTGAAGGTCTCACCATGTCCGTTACAAAGCCAATCCTTCAGCGAGATTCAAGATTTTGTTTAGATTTACATATACAGCAGTACATACACATGGAATTTTATCCCGTACTGAACAAAGTCAACACAAAATAGAAAAGCGGCACATAAGTTATGAAGTGGTATTGGCATAGAATCAGCACATGTAACATGTCAATCTATTAAGCAGGGCCCCTGCATTCAGTTGCATCACCGCGCATGATAAGACACTGTTGCTCAGTCTAGAGGTCTTAGTACGCTGGGCTCTGTAGCACCTTCCCGAGGGAAGGGGGGAGGAAAGGTGGTGTGCAGTGTGGGAGGGATCCACTACGATGTTTTCGGCTCGGTTCCTCAACCTGTCCTGGAAAAGGTCCTGAATGGAGGGTAGGGGCGGCGATGATTTTGTCTGCCATTCTGACAACCCTCTGCAATCGTAGTCTGTCAAAGGTGGTGCAGACAATGACTGCGTAGAAGGTTATCCAGAGCCCCTGGCAAGATGGAGAATGGGTTCAGCTTGATCATTGCTATTAACCCTGACAAATTGTAATGTAGGACTTTTGCGCAAGATGAGGCCCTCTTCACAGTGTTGTCACCACATGGAACCTGGACTTCATGAACTCACCATGAGTGATATGTAAATATTTCAAATGACATGTTTAGGTTATTGCTGTTGCATTTTTATTGTGCTATGTTTCATGGT
>OMKY01257113.1:0-11710 GCA_900302395.1 Bregmaceros cantori
CGCTGCCACCACACCACGTGCCGACCGGACGCAGTGTGCGCGTCTTCATTTGCGCCAACCCCGACGGTAAGCTGAGCACACAAGAGCATGACTGACGGGCGGTTTGCCAGGGGGGGTCGTTCACTCAGACCGTGGCAGCAAGGCTTGAAAACGAAATTATTTTAAAAAAATTCCGTTCTGAGCAGTTCAGACAGGTCTATGTTTAACGTTTTCGTTCTCGGAACCGTTCCGCCACCAAAATATTGGTCCTGAACCGGTTCAGAACGCAAAAATTTTGTTCGTCCTTGAAGTTCCTTTTATTGTGCAATGTTACATTTAGATATAGTTTATACAAAATACATTTGGTGGACTTTCAAACTTCAGTGCAATTGTATTAACGTGAAACCGGGTTAGGAACCGCCTCTGGTGTCCACTAGAGGGCGGTGTTACTTTGTCTTGAGTCCTGGCTTCTAGTTGCTGCCCAAATGGCTGCAGCTGGGAGGCAGCTGTGCCGAGTTAGCCTGATTCCCATGCAGACTATAAAAGGAACTCGCAGTCCTTTGTCTGTGCGGGACCATTAGTAGTATGTTGACCTGCCACTCTGCTGGTTGCTGGGTGTCCCTGCCGAGTCTTGCTAACTTGTTGATTGCAGTATCTTCAAGTTTGCAAACCCTGTCTTAGTTTAACTCATGTTTTGATCCCTGCCGAGTCTTGCTAACTTGTTGATTGCAGTATCTTCAAGTTTGCAAAATCTGTCCTAGTTTATCTCATGTTTTGATCTCTGCCTTGTCTTGCTACTTGTTGATTGCAGTATCTTCGAGTTTGCAAACCCTGTTCTAGTTTATTATGTTTTGAACCATGCCAAGTCTTGCCAGCTGGTTGATTGTAGTATCAACAAGTTTGCAGAGGCAGTCTTATCTTAGTGTCGAGACATGTGGAGTTCCCTGCCATGGTTACTAGCACATGTTTTTGCCTACTTAGAGTGCTGATTATTTATTATTTACTATTTACCTCTAGAGTCCACTCTCGTTCCATGTTATGTTACCCTGTTTACTCTGTACCCTGTTCGTCTTCCGAGCTTGTTACCCTGTTTACTCTGTACCCTGTTCGTAGTTAATTCATGTCTATCTGTTTAGTCTCTAGGTTTATCGTTTAGAAACGGCCTGGCTGGTCAAATGTCGAACCCCAGATTTTGCAGCTATCCCTATAGTCTGCATATCTGTGATAGCATCTGTTCTGATACCAGTTGGAAGTTAAAAACTAGTTTCTATCCCTGCCGGTTCTTGCTGAGCTTGTAATTAACTACTTCGGAAGTTAAAAACTAGTTTCTATCCCTGCCAGTTCTTGCTGAGCTTGTAATTAATTACTTAGGAAGTTAAAAACTAGTTTCTATCCCTGCCGGTTCTTGCTGAGCTTGTAATTAATTACTTCGGAAGTTAAAAACTAGTTTCTATCCCTGCCTGTTCTTGCTGAGCTTGTAATGAATTACTTGGCCCATAGCTATCTAGTATATCGCCTAGTCTGGCCCTAGTCCGTGTCCGAGTCTGCGTATGTAACACCCAGTTTCACCAGCACCGTGTGCTGGTCCCCCCTTAACAGTCTACACCTGATCTCTTCAACCCAGTTTCCGACTAATCCTATCCAATAAAGATGGAAAAACGGCGCCGACGCTGGGAAAAAATAAAAATAAAAAAATAAAAACAGCTGTACTCACTTGCAGGCTCCAAGCGCCACTAGATGACACAACACCATCATCCAGTGGATGACCAGAGTCTGTGCACAGTCCTGGCACGCAACATGGTCCACCTTTTCGGATTCATCTGAATGTGTGTGTGTGTCAGATCTTTCTCAAAGAGGAGCTGTACCAGCTGCTGGAGGCCAAACGCGAGCGGCTCCTCACGCTGGCAGCTATGACCCTGCAGCGATATGTCCGCATGTTCTTCATTCGCCGGAGGTTCGTCCAGTTCAAGCAGCGCATGATCCAACTGCAAGCTTGTGGACGCGGCTACATGCTCAGGTGGGCACTTCACACAGAGAGACACTTTTACCTTTCACCAATGTTCCTTCCATTTTGTCCATTGCACACCAATGCAACTGCCTGTGATGCTCTCAGTCAAGCACAACGCTGCTTGCATTACTGTTACAGCAATTTGCAGCTTGACTCAGGCAATAGCAGGCAGTTGCTGGCTCTTGCATTGATGTGCACTGGCCATTAGACACCATTTTTGAATATGTAATGAACTATATAAATAATGACATTACTATAATTTTATTGGGGATAAATTAATCAAATAAATCTTAATTGCTAGGGATGTCCTGATCATAATTAATTTCACCCGATCCTCCCAAAAATTACTAACATCCAGATTTTTGCAGATCTGGTTTTAACATTCTTATTTTTCTGATTCGATCTTGACTTTCTTGGCCAGTAGTGGCCAAGAAAGTGGCATCCTGTGAGTGAGAGGTGTGCCATTGTAGAGCTGAATGCATTTTTTATGAGACAGTAATTACAGTGTCCAGCTAAAGGCTCTGAGCCTTCAAAACATTTATGACCCAGCTATGTGAGAGAAGGGATACTCATCGTCATTGATTGGGCGGAATCCCTCCTCATCCTTCTGCTTTAATACTCTGCACTGACTTGAATGTGGTGTTGTGATTCTGGCACTCCAGGTAACTAACTCTGGCTGTTTCACGTATCCCCTAGATTGCCTCAATTCGGGACCTTCAGCCATATTCACAGGATTTAATAAGGGTATTGTTACAAATATTGAATAACCTAGTGAGAACAACAGAGGAAGGTTTGGGGCAACAACCCACTTAATAAGGTTCCTTTTTGTTTCACAGGACACTAAATTGTGTCCTGTGAAACAGTGAGCAATGTTTGTCAGATACAGTTAAATAACAAACACAAATGAAAATAATACACAGCAGAAGGTGAATATTTACACTGGTGATACAGCCCCAGCACTTTAACCTAAACGAGATATGTTTTACACGTAGCACCACAATAAACTGTCTCACACGTGAGCTAACAAATGTCAATATTCATCTCTAAAACACAGAAACGTTGATGAAGTTCAATGTATGATCGAAGCTACAGGAAGGAGGTAATTTTTCATATTTCGTTGCAATTATGCGATCTTCTACAGGAGTGGCATCCAGTTGGCATGGTGACGCCGCAGCTTTATCACTTCCTTGTGGGTCTGATATAGTCCCAAATGCATGCTGTTCCCTAAAGCATGATTGGTTAACACAGATGCTTGCACCACTGTTTGCAGCGTCAGTGTCCACAGTGTCTGTGTCTAGAATGTTTTGGTCCATGGCAGATACGGCGCAGCAGAAGTAAATACATGACAAAGGGTTGGAAACCAACTTGTTTACTTTATAACTGTGATGTAATTATTCTTTTCAGTCAAACTTGGAGATACAAGTCACCAGGAAAGGTGATCAGTACTTTGAAAGATTGAGGTAAAGTCCTGGTTCCTAGAAAAGGAGTCAATACTCAGCTTCGAGTTCAGAGTTTGTGACGTGATGAGTCAGGCACTCGTTGCCAGTGGAGTGGTTCAGGAGAGGCTGGTGCTGTAGACACACGCAGAAGCAGGCCTGGTCTGTCATCAGGATTAATAGGGACATTACGATTAACTAAGGAGGACCATAAAATGCCCTCCCAGGTGGGCATATTTAGAAAGAACTTTGCTGTCACACTTTTGAGGAGGAGGGTGACCAAGTCTGGATAGTGTACGTTGATTGCAACCAGCTGGAGTTCAGAGACGCCCTCTTTGCTGGTGGGCCACTTGTAGACAAGCAAAGTACCTAGCAACAAAGTACCCATCATTTAGACCGCAGGATGAGTGTTGTAGAACAGAAGACTTTGAAAGAACCATGGCTGTCCACCCATACCCTGTGTAAAAGACATCGAACAAGCCTTTTTTTGTTCTTCTTTTCTGGCAGAAAATAATTATCTTGCTAGTTCTAATGATTTGGATAAAATGTCACAATGAATGCTCCTGACCAAAGTTTTCATGGTGAGTAAATGGCATAATGGAATGCTAAAAATATTAGTTAAATGTTAAAAAAAGAAAAAATGAGGAACTGCCCTTTAAGACAATGGGTGTGTTGCCCTGCAGCCTGCAGTGATTGACGAGCCACCACCCTGTTTCTTCTTTGTGGAATCTCATTGCAATTCTCTGTGCTCCAAACTCACATTGACATTCTTGTTATGATATTATAACAGAAAGTGTGTTCTGAATAGCCTGTGCCTCTTGACTTCCTGCATCCCCCAAAGGCACAACAGAAACATTAGCGTCTAATGGAAAATGCCATCTGATCATTAAGAGGTATTACCACACAGACCTTGGATCGTTCCGCAAGCGACTAGCAAGTGGATGCTGCCATTCACTATTCTAGTCAGCGTTTGGACAAGCTACACTCCAAAATGCTATCTGTTATAGGCTTACTGTCTCATTACAACTTGCTGGGTACACATATGACTGGAATTTGCCAGACAAATGGACATGTGAAGCACTTTGTTGAATGCCAATTGGTTCATAGCTTGACATTACATGTTCATCAACCATGACTAGGGGTGTAAATCACACGCATCATGGCAATTCGATTCAGTATCGATTTTCTGACCCAACGATCAACAACAATTTATCACGATTCGATACGATTTTGATACGATTCGATTATTTATTTATTTTACCCAGCAGGCTAGACAATGTTTCAAATCAAATTTGAAATAAATCAATGACAGCTGTGACATTGTTATACATTTCACATTTCAGAAGGTCCCTCATGCCGAGTACAATAAAGTGCAGTAATCCCACTATCAAATTATGTTTATAATAGAGACAGAGAGAGTCGCATAATAAGTATTTCCCTCTCCCCTTAGGAAGAAGATTGCCAAGAGAAGGTTCTATCTGGTCAAACTCCGGTCTGCAGTTCAGCTGATCATCAACCGCCAGCGCTACATGAGGGTACTACTCATATCTACCAGTGTTGTACTGTAGTTACTTGTTAAAAGTAATCAATGTAATTAATGATTACTGATTACCCTTCTTAAAGGTAACCATGTTAGATTACTACTTTATAGTAACAAAGTAGGATTTATTTACTTTTAGTTGGTTGACTTTATATTCACAAGGTCCCGAGGACCAACTCACTTTAAAGACAACTAGTTTGCCAATACTCACGTTATTGGAAAGTTGGTTTTAAACTTAATTTCACATTAATACAAGATAAATGCACAAAAATGTAAATAAATGAAAGCAATGCATTATAAGAATACATTATAATTATTAAATGTATATTATTTAATTGAGCCACAAGAAACATTCTGGAACAGCAAAGTAACTAAATTAATTGTATATTAGTTATAAGTTATATATAAAAAACATTTTGAAGTTATTTTTTGGGCGCAGAGCGCTCTAAGTCTAATCCACAGGCACAGAGACAACCCTGTGTTCGACATAGTTACTGTAACTTAGCTACTGGCATCACTGCTGACTACTATACTCATGCAGCAATGATCTGGGTGCCATGCAGGCTTTTTTGTTCTAACTGGCTCCCACATCACCAATAGCTAGATATTTTTATTCCCTGTGGATTTTTCATGGTGCATTTCATCATATCGGTTCCAGAGTATTAAGGCATGGATCATTTGTTTTATTTCATCTATGGTGTTCTATTGAATGGCAAAAGAAATTGAAAGTGGGGAAATATAGAAAGAAACAGGAAATATTTTATATTCACAACACTCCTTCCCTCAATGAAGGGTTGAACCTTTAATGTATAAATTGAATATAATCTACCTCTCTCTCTCTCTCTCTCTCTCTCTCTCTCTCTCTCTCTCCATGCATCTCCACACTTTCTTTCCCTTCCCTTTGCCTCTCTCTTGCTCTCTCCCTTCTCTTGCTCCCACTTCATAATAGCGTGTTGTGAATGACAACAATGCAATAACAATACAGCAACCTCATCTCAAACAGCCAATCCAAAATCAGGAATTCCATTTCTCCCATCTGCACACCTATCATTCCAACTCTGGCAGTTTCTCTGTTTGTCATTCTCTCCCTATCTCTCTCTCTCTCACTTTGTTCTCCACATATGTATCTCTCTCTTAGATCTCTCCCCTCTGACTCCCCAATACACTCCCCATATCTCTGGTCCACACATGGCATAAACGGAACCATGCCATTACCTCTTGTACCAAACCAATTTGTGATAGAGAGAGAAAGACAAAAAGAGAGAGAGAGGGAGAGAGAGATGGAGGAGGTGGCCACAAATACTTAGTCATTAAGAACTGTGATCAGAAACATAATGACTTTACCACATTTGACGAGTAAAGTCAGATGTCACAGACACCGCTTAAATTAAGCCAATGTGTTTTTATGCTTTTTAATTGTTTTCTTGAGTTCTGTGAGATTGCTGTGGACTGAAAATGGTGGGCACTCTGGATTAATTTAAGTGGTGTCCACACTAGAGTGAAAAACAACTTTAGACTACAACAACGTTTTTTGGGCCCATAAACGCCAAAAAGTAACACGCCTTCCAAAGTGAATCAATTTCGTTTTCATAGCCTCAGCCATAGGCTCAGCGCTTCTCCGTCCAACCTCTCCCTCTCAGCGTGATCTAAATCCATTTATCATTATACTCGGGTTCATAAAGATAACAGCGAGTCTATGCAGAATGTGGTTGTTCCGTTCCACCGCAAGCTTTTCTTTCCTAGTATGCGAATAACTTGTTCACTCCGGCGTACCTTTGGTGCAACACAACTAATGAGTCTTCGTGTGTAAAGACTCGACATGTAACGTAAAGTCCCTAGTCAATCAGTTGACGATGAAGAGGCAGAGTATAAGCATAAGTGAGTTTTATTGTCTCACTTCTTGACCTGCCCAGGGATTACAGATGAAAACTGTTGAAATAAACAAGTAAATAAATAAATACATTTACTACTGCCGGCACACCTTGGCAAACGTAACTGTAAGGTACTACGGTTACACGTTTTCGTAATATAATTACTGTAATCTATTTACGTGTAGTCCATTGCTGGCCAAGCCTGTTCATGATGATGTCACCGGTATGAGTCTATCAGTATGCGGCATATTCCGTAAGTGTCCTTGAACCGACACTGTCCATCCTAAGTGATGGTGTGTCACTTACACACATTGTACTGCACTGACACTTGCTGGCATGTCAATACACACTCGCACACACAAATGTACACAAGCTCACACGCACACATGCATATGCACACACAGACGCATACAGACACCCACAAATGCATTCACAAGCACACACCAACACAGATGCGTACACAGATAAACACATGCGCAAATGCTGATGGATGCACACGCGCACACACAGCAGTATGCACAGGAAGACGTATGAACACACACAAACAAAACACACACACACACACAGGGCTGTTTATTTACACATTGTTGTCTTTCAGACTGTGGTGGACCCACAAAGGAAAGCTGAAGAGGTCAGTATATGCATGTGTGCACGTTTTGTGTGATTAGTTGCGTTTGATGATGAGCTATGTTGATAGTAGCTGCGAAAATGGAAAGGCAGAATGAATTCACCTGCTGTTTGTTGAGTGTGGTGTGTGTGTGTGTGTGTGTGTGTGTACTAACTGTGAGATGTTTCACAGGATCGTATCAACAGAGAGGTAGTGGATGTGACTACGCTCCCTGTCCCCGCCGACCTAGCAGTCTTGCTGCAAGCTGCCGCAGGTAGGTGGCACTCACAGGCCAGCCGTGTGGAGATCTTGGCCCAAATGTGACGATTGTTTGACTGCCCATTCCTACCTATAAACCACAACGAACAAGTCATTGACTAACTGTGAAATGTTTAAAACATATGTAATATCATCACCAGAAGAGGTTTACGAAGTCGAGATAGACGACCACATACAGGCGTGCACACCAAATATATAATTGAATTCTTCAATTGTTCAAAATGGACCAAAATTGCATGTGCATTTAATCCATGCAGACCTAACATCACCAATGGTGACAAATTAAATCCCAACGGATAACACATATTGAATATTATATATTATTATCTTCTGCTTTCAATTGTTTGGAAATTGTATTTTAAATTTCACCTTCGTGCGACATCCTTGATGGTCTTCAAAGACGCCTTCAATAAAATGCTTTCTTGTTATTGGTTAAGTTTGGTGGAGGAAGGTTGGAAACGTGACTGTAGGCTGAGCTCATTAGTAGCGCAAGCAGCCACCCCTTCCTTACACCTTCCAAAATATAATTTCTTTGCTATGGACATTATTTTGTCAACTTACATTCATAACAATGTATCCAAACACAATGGACATACAACAGAATGCTACCATTAGAAGAGATTCCCAGTTTTACCTGAAAGGGTCAGTTCTGTGGACATGCGTGCATGTGCATATACATACACAGATGTAGAGGATATCAACAGCAAAAATATTTTTGCCATGTTGACTGAGAAGGCTCTAAGACTATGTTTGAACACAAAATTGGCGGGCAGGAGATTTATTTTATTATTTATGTATTGTAGACATCACTGTGTGAAGCTGGCGCTCTAAGCGTTAACAAGATCGAAACAAGTCTGCACAGAACTCTTTGCGTGATCTTGTTTGTAATGAGTGTGTTTTACACCACTCATAACAGCACCGCAGAAGGAAAGTGCTGCATTTACATAAAAGCAATTATTTGGGCAAAAAAGCTTTCATAAACAGAAATGCACATGAAAAAAACAGAAAGCACTTCCATAGCGTAGAGATGCGTACCCAAAGCTGCTAAAGTGTGCACCATTTATATTGATCGTGAAGCGTTGTAGCAATTTAAAGTCAAAGGCACATACATTAGAATGCATCTGCTATAATGCAGTGTTGACAATGAAACATTGGTTTTAATTGGATGCATTCCTTTGAATGATTCAGGGAAATTGTACATAATAAGTTAGTGGACGGCATGAATGCAGAGTTGCTGCCATTAAATTTTCTAACTTTAGACAATTTATTCTCCCGTGAGATATAGGATTGGATTAGTTTTCGAGTTAAAATGGTATGTCACCCGTGGGTGGGTTTTGGTCCCCACACCCTTGGTGTGGTGTCAGGTGCTGTGATTTGTGGCACGCACAGAAACTGATGTCCAGAAAAATTAATCGAATGACGCATCATCTCCAAAACTCATCTGTCACATCACCAACAACTTCACTGTGTTATGATTCTCAGGAGGAATAAAGAAATGAGCCCAATTAAATGAATTCATATTAAATTTGAATGTGTAAACTGGACCACCTTCTAGACCACATTGAAAGAAAAGAACTCTGTAGACTAACCTCACTCAAACCAATAATGACAATAATCAAAAGCCGAACCCTTAAACTCTACGGACACATCAAGATATCCCAAATAGGTCTGACAAAAATCTGCCTTGAAGGATTAGTAGCCTGCAAGAGAAGCAGAGGAAGACAACCGAAAAGATGGCGTGACAACGTCTACAAATGGTCAGGACATGACCTACCAACACTCAACAGAATGACCCTGGACCGTAAACTCTGGAGTACGCTGGCCCATGTTGGTGCACATTCTGCTGCAAGCGGAGAAAGTGAACTACGATGAATATTACATTTGAGTACTCCACCAGTGAAGTCATTAGGGACCTCTGGCTTGACAAATTAAGCACTGCCTACCAGGCTAACACACCTGATTAGGGTCTTTGCCGTCGCATCGTCGAACGTCCTGCGGGATCCTTTTGAACAGGATGGTAGCCGCGCGGCGCTGATGGCCTGTGTTCCGCTAACGATGCGGGTGGAGATGTGCCATCCATGGGTGGCCGGCTCACAACAAACTGGATCGTAATAAAACACAGAAATTACGTCAAAGTCCTGCTCATCACGTTCAAACCTCATCCGAATTTCCACCCCCACTCAAATCTACCTACTCATCATTCCCCTGGCCTGTCCCTCCCTTATGCAATCCCGTGCCCCCAAGCTCTGGAACTCTCTCCCCTCTGCCATCCAAAACGTTGTCTCTATAAACTCATTCAGATCATTCCTTAAAACCCACATTCCTTAAAACCCACATCCTCTGCTTTGAATTGTATTTTAAATGTCACCTTCGTGCGACAACCTTGATGGTCTTCAAAGACGCCTTCAATAAAATGTTTTCTTGTTATTGGTTGAGTTTGGTGGAGGAAGGCTGGAAACGTGACTGTAGGCTGAGGTCATTAGTAGCGCAAGCAGCCACCCCTTCCTTACACCTTCCAAAATATAATTGCTTTGCTATGGACATCATTTTGTCAACCTACATTCATAACAATGTAACCAAACACAATGGACATACAACAGAATGCTACCATTAGAAGAGATTCCCAGTTTTATCACGAAAGGGTCAGTTCTGTGGATATGCGTGCATGTGCATAAACATACACAGATGTAGGGGATATCAACAGCGAAAATATTTTTGTATTTACATGCACCATATGCTTCGTACCCCAATGAGCCAGCTAACTGCCTGTCACCCCACACCTGTCTTTATTCCCCCCTCACCTCTAGCCTGGCAAGCCAGACCGAATGCATCGTCCACGAATTGCACATCGCTAGACGCTGAATTGGGTCTGGGAAACCTCAAATACCCATCGCCAACATAAATGCGAACCAATCAGCGTGGACGTGGGCGGAGTTGGTTTGGGCGATGCAAGACGGGGGCGGAGTTGGTGTGGGAGCGAGCCCGCAACGCCTCGGGCGTGTGTGTGTGAGTGTGTCTGTGTGTGTGTCTCAGGAATTTTGTAAGATTGCGTTGTTACAAAATACATTTCATTGCGAACACCGTAAGGGGCTGTCTTAACCGCTACACCACGCAGCCATGTCCAGCGGGTGCTTTTTCGACAAATAAAATAAAACAAAATGCATTTGTGTGTGCGTGTGTGTCTGTGTGTGTGTCGGTGTGTGTCTCAGTAGTAATTTTGTAAGATAGCGTTGTTACAAAATGCATTTCATTGCGAACACCGTATGGGGCTGTCTTAACCGTCGCTCGGCGACACCCACCCGGCGGGGGGCGGCGGGGGGGTTTGGGTGTCTTGGACCCTTCCGTGGATACGCGGACATAGTGCCGTGTCCCCTTGTAAGCGAGTTCTCCGTGGAGTCACGGCGATAGAGACCAGCTGGCAGTGCTCTGCAGCCGAGGTCGAGGCGAGGTAACACGCTACAGGGAATCTCGACGATTCACACGTCACTCTTTTATTTTTATTTATCAATAATAATAAATACAAATAATAATGATGATAGTGCCGTACATTTTATAATGTAAATATCACAATAATCACAGATCAATTTACAAAACGACAACACAGGTTGATGGTCAACATGTTTTAATAGCTCTTAAATTTTGACCGCGGCAGGTTTTTTTTCACCCCGGGAATGAATGGCACTGGGCATTTTCGGATGGATGTCGACATTTTGCATGTCTGATTCCATTCAGTACTTAGAATGCATGGTACGGCGGAGTGAACATGGAAAGTTGCTGCGCTTTGTGGCCAACTTCTCCCAGAGTCCGTTACCTCTCTCACTTTAATTCAACACACACTCGCACGCGTACATGATTCCTATCATGCATTGACTATAATACACTTGATTTCGTTCTCGTTCGATGTCGCTCACAATGGAAATTAACAATAGACGTGACAGTCAGCCTCGTCTTTGCTTTCTCAATCAGCTCCTCGATCGTCACGCCTACTGC
>OMKY01257123.1:1233-17608 GCA_900302395.1 Bregmaceros cantori
CGCAGATACGTCACTTTTCTCTAGCCGGTTTGATGTGTGCGCGTGTGTGTGTGTGTGCGCGTGTGTGTGTGTCTGTGTCTGTGTGCGTAGTATGAAAAGGAAGAGAGAGAGCATGCAGTGAAAGTCGGCGGTGTAATAATAAATAAATAAATACATTAATAATAATAATAAACCTGCGTGTTTGTGTGTGTGCGCGCGCGCGTGTGCTTATGTTTGTGTGTGGTGCCGTCCCGTTTTTGAAACCGCTGTGCAAGGTGACGTGCTATCCTTTATTTGTTAAGATATAGCGCTAGAGTACTTCATTTAGACGCATATACATATACGTGGACAGTAACATTCTTCCTCCGCATTTAATATCCATTAACATTATCCCGCGGACAGCGGGATAATGTTTCTGTTTCACGTGCGATCACCACGGTTGAAACAGGAGCACATGCACACACACACAAATTCAATTGCTAATTGTTGCTGCAGCCACAACAAAGTCAAAGTCATAATCCTTTCAGCAGCCGCGACAATATTGCGACCGGCGCGGACGCACGCACGCACGCACACACACACACACGTGTGCCCGTGGCTGGTGCTGTAAAAATCTATTTATCATTATTTTTGCATATTATTTTTCTCCATGAAGTGAAGGGAATACCTCGGCTGTGCAGCGCGGCGTTAAAAATCAAAAATATATATTTCCAGCGCGCGGCGCTGCCGCGTTGGCGTTGGGGCGTTGACAGCGCTGCCTGGTGGGGTATGCACCGATGGCTGCAACACCTTTGTTTTTTGGCGTGGCGTACGGGCGTTGGGCGTATACGCGGCGCATTTCATGATGGAAACCCGGCGTCAGGTGGTACTTTGTATGAAAAGTTTAAAGCTTTAATAAATCCACACCATGCCCTACAGTGTTTTCTCCTGCAGCCTCAATCAAATTGATTGAGGCTGCAATTGATTGGGGGGCAGAGGGAGGCGGGGCACCGCGGTGATCTGGACTATGACCACCTTTTACCCAAACCGACGCGACGGACGTCACGTGTTCACCTTTACGGCGGGCTGCTCCACACCCCACCGTGAAGTATGTTGGGGCCTTTAAGGTTGAAGTAAGTACCCGTTTTCTTCTTTGCCCTCAATATGACTTTAGAAAAGAACAGGAAGAAAAATAAAATGAAATCAAAGTTATATTAGCATCTGGCTTATTTGTGGCAGCTGACTCTCTATACTAATTAACACGTCGGCGTGGAGCTCTGACGCTCCCCTGAGATACGTTTCTGTTCAAATAAGATTTTTCCAGTCGTCAATTCTAATGTGGTTACTTTAGAGTTCACTCGCTGAGTCACGAGTTGCCCACAGCGCCAAGATGCACCGTCATTGCCTTAATAAGTAGCTTCTTATTACAAGTGCCGAATCTATCACCGTTCCGGCCCATAAAGGCGTGCGATTGGTGTGGGCTTCATGCTTTAGGAAATGATAACCATAAATAGAGTAAGACTTTAGACTTTACTATAAGGGTTATAACCTATTGCACTTCTATGTTTTGCTAAGCCGTTAAGGCTAGTTATGTTCATGTTGCACTATGGTGGCTACAGGACAACGACTACTTTTTTATGATTATGTTATTTTTTCCGGCATCAGCGCCGTTTTTCCATCTTTATTGGATAGGATTAGTCGGAAACTGGTTTGAAGACATCGGGGGTAGACATTGCAGACAAGTCGACGAGTGGAGTCGAACTCGCGACACTGCGGATGCTGCGGTAGACACAGCGGCAGTAACATGAGTGGGGTCGCGTTAGGTGCGGTGCCGATAACCACTCGGCCAACGCGGACCCCTCCTTTTCCTACTTTTAAAGTTCAGTGCTTTTTGCACGAGTGTGGCTCTCCTGATGTCTGGCAGGTGTTTAGAATGGACATGCTTTGACCTACGATCACCCCTGTCTTGTATGAAAGCGAAGCCATGAAATGGTTGACTTAATTGCATTACAGTAATGTTAAAGTAGAGGAGCATAATCTCTTACTTTAGAATGAGAATCAGCTTCATTCACCTGCATATATAAGCAATATACACACATGGAATTTGGGTCGAAAACAGTAGAAACGCCGGTAACACAATAGTAACAATGAAGAAAGTGACTGAGTAGCAGGTATGTCGTTCTTAGTAGTAGGTAGTCAGGGGTGCCAGCTAGGTAAGATTATGTTGGACTCATAGACTTTATATAAAGTAGACGCAGCGTGCATGGTGCCATCCCATTGCTTTCATCAAAGTCGGGTTGAAGGGGCCTACCGCGCGCTGCCATTGTTGAAAGTACCCGTATATCCGGAGACACGGAGAGATAGAGAGAGCTATACATGATATATGAGACAGAGACACCCCACGACTTCTTCCGGTGTTACTGTCCGCTAGGGGCGCCAACGACAGAGTCAGAATGAATGGGATCCTAACGCCAAATCTGACGCGTTTGTGAAATTATGACCCCCCTCATACAATTAACCGATAATTATCCCGGCAATATACATTAAAAAATCTATTAGAAACGATCTTTAAATAGGTTGAAACAGGCTGCTAAGATTGGAATATTTGCATTGGAATTCCCATAGACCTCGGATTTAGGAAACGAGCCTCCCCCCATACCAACCTGGAAGTAGGCACAGACATCAAACGAACGCGGTGTCCATCTATGGTTGGACTACAACACTACAAGGCAAGGTGATCTGCAAAGTAAAGTACTGCGTGAGTGTTCAATGTTGCTCTTTGCCCTGCGGGTTCAACAGCACCACCGTATGGGGAACAAAACAGTTTCTGAGCCTACTGGGCTTAGTAGGCAGGGCTGTGGAGAGGAGGTGGAGGATGAAGAGGTGGTGCACCTGGTCCTGGCGAGAAACAGGTCTTGTGATTCCAGCAAAAACTCTTTGTCGCTTCTCACAGGCGGCAAATGTCCCGAAAATATCATGTGAATGATTGGGAAGGGGCGCATCATTGACACCGGCAAGTTTCCGTCTACAAACTTGCATTGTAACATCTAACCCTAACCTCTAAATTTAACCCTAACCCATAAACTTAACCCCTAATCCTAACCCTTAATTTTAAAAAAGCGCAATTTGGAGGGTTAAACAAAAGATGCGAATACTAGTGACTGGATTCAAACTCAGGACGTTGACATGAAAGACGAGTGTGAACATGAACCACTATGCTATATAAGTTGTTGCTGTATACTGCAGTTGCTGTCCATGCCGCATCCGTTGACGATGGGCTGGGGCGTGTGACGTGTCATGTGAGGAAACATGTTCGCTTCGGGGCGTGGTTATGGATTTAGGTTTGTAGTTCGTAATCAGGCCACCAGGACTGACTGCGCCATGCGGGGCAGGAGCCGTGCGTGTTCGGAGCTCGCAGCTTGTGGTAGCCAGCTTATGCGGCCGCCCGCCGCCTCCCACTGCACTCGCAGCAGGGTACCCACCGCATGGCGCGGTCCGTATGACATCTCTCCTCCTCTCTGTTTCAGAAGAATTAATAGCATCGCCGTCGATATTCAATTCTTCCAGCTCTGCTGCCGTGCAATTTCCCTTTAGTTCCGCCCCTTCCTCTGTGTGTTTGGTGTAAGAGTGGTTGTCTTTTTTTTTCTGTCACATTAACTTAGCATTATCAGGCATTAGATGTATATAGAATAATTGGTGGAAATACAAATTAGCATGAAAATGGCTGCCACTGAAAGGGTGAACCAGGTGTTAAGTAATGCATTAGGAGATAATCTAATGGCCACACACATTGGTCATCTCTCTGAATTCCAAGGCATGCTCTATCACACGTTTGGAGGCGCTACCTCTCCGATCGGAGGCAATGTTCTCACATGACTCTGGGCTTTTGTCGGATCAGCGTGAAAAGGTGTGTCCAGCGGCAAGGTCACCGCTCGCCATGAAACAGTAATGAGCCGCAGACGTTTAAGGTGAGGATAGCCATCACCTTGCCCGTGGTGAACACTCTCCCCCGCAGGCGTTTCCATTCAGCGAGAATAGACATGTGCTGGCCTTGGAAAGACAATGACTAATGTTACTGAAACCCACCTTGTAGACAGAAAACCACCGTTAATTATATTCTTCTTGTTTTGAAGGTGAGCTATGCAAATTTTCACTGTGATACTTCATGAACCACAGGTAACGCCACGGGAGGATAATTATTATACTGTATATGTTTCAAAAATACTTTTGAGTATATTTCAGAGCCTCTACTTTTTATTTTTAGATACTTAGCTGTTTGGATCAATACTTTTACTGAAATTACTAGCAGTAATCTGGATACTTTTGACATCTCTGCTAGTTAGCTAATGAGCCGGAAAAAAAAACGTACTCTATCAAGATAACTTGGCAGTAAATATATGCTGAGAGCGCAAAACTAATTAGTGCATAATAGCTCACCCTGATGCAGGAAGTTTTTTGAAAACTCCAAAAAAGCCTGGCTACACGCTCGGCACAATATTGCGTATTGTTATTAGTGTCTGCAACAGATATAGCAAAGACAATTAAAGTGTGACAATGGGCGGGATGTGCACTTAAAATAACAAGTGATAACCATAAACGCCATGAATAGAACATTTTACAACATACGGAATGTGCAACCGTGTTCCATTTCCCCCAAAGGAAGCCACAGTTAGAAAGTGCAACGAATAGAGAAAATTGAAAAGGATTGGAGTTTACAGAGCAAAAATATATCCTTTTTTTGTATTTATGCCTATTAAAATTGTTATAAATATTGGTAGTGTAACTGTGTTAAACACACAAACGGTAATGTGTAAGACAATTGACTTTGGTGGAGACAAGGAATTGCATTGACTCATTGATGGAATTCATAATATTTCCACTTAAATAAAGACCTTTCGCTGATTAGCCTAAGCAAGCACTCAATGACAAATGTGCACCTCCACTGGATCCCATTACCTGCACATAAGTCTGTTTCACCACAGCATCACAAGCAGGTTACTACATGTTCTTTTATATGTTTTTTGATCACTTGGATCACACTTTGTGTGGTCCTGCCATTGTATTTGGGATCATGTATGTAGACAGAAGGTGCTTTAAACCAGGGGCCCCCAACCACCGGGTCGCGAACCAGGCCGTGACACTAATAAAATTAATGAAATTTGCAACAGGCCGTAATAAGACCAAAGGTTCAATAGACTGAAGGTTCACAAAGCCGGCGTCTTCTGACCCTTCCGCAGGGTTCATAAGGCCGAATGTCGTTCTCCCACCCTAACCCAGAGCGAATGCGAGGGAGAGAGAGTGGTGAGTGGAGAGGTCGGCGACTGTGCACATGTAAATGCTCTCCTGCGGATCCCCACAAAAGCATGATTGAATGATCTGTGCAACCCGTTCCATTTACTCATTCAAGTTGGTTTAGAAGAACATGTGACCACATTGGTGAGTAACTTCAAGTCGGATTTTGACTGAATTTCATCAATACTTATGTGAAACAGTGAGCGAAGCGGGATGGATGATGTGTAATTTGTCACAGAGCAAGCTGTAGTAAGCGGATTTTGAAACGTGTGCAGTTTGTGTGTTTTATTCATCCACTTTTGTCCACTACGATCACTTTACACAGGGGAATATACAGACACAGGAAGTGAGTTACACCCGACTGGACAAATGTCAGCCCCCTGTATTTCATCGGAAAACTTGTCTATAGAACCTTCGGTCTACAGCTCGAAACCTTTGTATTTGGGGTGTGAAAATATAGTGAAAAATATAAGTAGCTAGCTTACCCAAGCAGACTCACAGCCTTCTTGCTGATAGTGGTATTTCTTCACAGAAATGGCTGTAGGAAGAGGCATGTGTACAATCAGAGGATGTGTTTGATCCGTGGACTAGATGCGCTGTCGGCCAATCGCCAAATTTCCCCAGAGACTGAAGGTGGCCTGGCCGAGTCTTAGGAATGTGAATAGACTTTTTATTTATTTATTTTTTTGGACAAGGAAAAAAAAAAGGTGAGCGGCCGAACAAAAAACAAAAAAAGGTGAGCAGCACTCCTTCTGTGGAAATGGGTGAGAGGTTTTTTGGTTCATGGTCTATTTTTGGGGCAGCAGAGCTATGTCTAATTCCACCGTCTGAAAGGAGTAAGAAAGCCTTTCTATCCTGAATATCCTGGCGAGAGGAAGGAGCATATATGCTGTAACTGTATAATGGGGTCTGCTTGAGTGGACAGCTGATCAAGTTGACACACATCAGCAAAGTTATGTTTTAGAAAGGGTTGATCAGTCACAATCACTTTATTGCCTAGAATTTTACTTAAGACATCAAATTACATGTCTGGATTTTTCCATAATCTGGCAATAAAGTGATTCTGATTCTGAACAACTGGCAAAGAGCCAACAACAAAATGCCAACAAAGGCTAAGAATTATACTTGACTGGAATGATAATTTGGTCTGGCTTAAGCAGGTACAAAAAAGTGTGTCAATGAAATGAAGTAATCAAATCACAGTGCAGTAGGTGTGACAAGTGGCATGGAGGCCCACATCTCGTTTCAAACAAAGGGTGCCTTAACGGGGCGCTGATTTGTCGGCATGGTTGATCCAGACCCATTGGTCCATCGCGAACGGTGAGAACGTTGTGCTCTCCGACGCTCTTATCTTTGGATAATTTTGGCTGCGCTGCGCAATGAAACGGCCACTCGCGTTTTCTTCATGGTGCAAGTTTGAATTTCATCTCAGGGATAAGCCCAGATGTTCATGGTGATGTTGCGACGAAAAACCACCATTCATGGATTCAAAAGACGTCTCCCCATGTCCTAAGCATACAGATCACCTGCCCCAGGGTGGACGCGGTCCCAAAGTCTTAGACCACGTAAACAGACCTGGCCAACAAAGTTACCTTTCATTCTATATTTTGATGATATCTGGGGGACAATTTATATCTTGTCCTTGTCTGCTGTTTCCTGGTCTTCTAACTCTGGATTTAATCAACACAATCCTTTGTCTTCAGCCTGACTTCCAAGCCCCTCACCGGCACTGGACTCCGTCCTGGTGAGCCAAGACATTGAGATAAGTACCATGTCTGACAATGACTCAATGGACATTTGAACTCTGTTTAGATAGTTGAATTGGTTGCTTGAAAGCAAAACGTATTATTATTTCTGCATAATACAATTAAAGGATTTTCTTGTCTTTTCTTCTAAAACAACAGTATTTGAATTTGAAGGTTAGATGAAACACAACGTTATCGTTGTCTCATCATCACACTGTAATGTATCTTACTTGTAACCTCTCTAACCTCTTCATCACATATAGGCAGACGATTTGATTTAAATAAAACCCACATAATTTACATACATTTCTAACACTGCAACATCCCACAATGTTTCACACTGACCTGAGAGCAGCTGTAAACGGTTGGCATGCCCCCCAGAGGATGGTGTTTTCCACATACGGCGCACCTCTACTATGCGGAGAGAAATGCTGACGGGATCCATCCATTGCCGTTGGTAATAAAAATAAAAACAGCCTCCCAAGTTTAACCCAGTTAAACTCAGAGGCTCCCCCTGGGGACTGGCTGCAGGTCTTGCACTGTTTCTTTGGTCAAGGGCACTGGTTGGAGGAGGAACGCTCCACACCCGTTTTCACGCTGTGGACACTAGAGGACAAGCGTACTACTACTACACACTATGAGTGCCGTAGCAACAAAGTTTGTAGAAGCGGAGGACTTCCATTAATAACGAGAGTCAGCTCCCCCCAATGTAGCAACCAACTAATGTTCATTTTCTTCCCCGACACGATCCCCATTTGAACATTTAAAAAGTTGTCGATTGGACCTTCAAGGCAAGACATAAATAAGGTCATAATTAATAGCATTAGTTAGCATCTATTTCATTTTTTTTTCAATATGACATCAAATGTGAAGGAACGGCTCAAGTGGGATTTTAGTGAAATGTTGCAATCAATAAAAGTAGCTCTACATCCATTCAAACTCATATTTTTCAAGTACAGTTTATACACCACTCAGTGAATGTAGGACGAATCTGCGTGCTCTGTGACCCCCCTGACACTAGAGAATACAGTGGTAAATACTGCTACATTATGCAACAGTCGTTTGAATGGATGCATGTGATGAGATTTCCATGTTCCTTTACAGAACATACAGTATCTGCACTACATTGCAACTTGAATTTGGCCTCAAGGCCATCTTCATCTCTATCACGCTGCCTGCTCTCTCTCTCTCTCTCTCTCTCTCTCTGTCTTTCCTGCCAAATCATATATATGTTTATATAAATAATAAGCAAGGTGCATAGAATGTTGAAAACAAGACAACCTGTCATCTGCAATATAGATAAGATTGTCATTAAGAGAAAAAAATGCATCTCCTTTGAGAGCAGGTCAACAGGTTTCATTTTCATTCTGATAATCAAAAACAATTTGATTATTTTGTTAGGGTTAGATTAAGGATTAGGGGTTATGGTTAGGGCTTATGGTTTGGGCTATGGTTAGGGTTCGGGTTTTGGAGGGACCCTAACAAAATAAGCGTATCGTTTTTTGGATTTGCACACCACAGTAAATGATACGCCGAAATTCATGTCGGAACGCGGAGCCGTCGGAACGCAGCCGTGCACCCTCATTTTCGTGTCAATATTCTTTTTGAATTATGTTGATTACTCACAATGAGAATTTTGATAAATTAAATTAATTTAAATTGCATATAAATTAAATTAATAATTTATATGCAAAAAAAAACTCAATTTATGACAATTTCATATACAAATGCTGTCACCTCAAAACAGAGAATGTGGAAACTGCTAACACTATACATGATAAAATAACATTTAAATATAGCTGCATTCAGCAATAGAGCGTCAAGCTGTGGAGATACTGATGACATGTGCAAAGTTTCGTTCAAATCCATCAAAACGCTGCCGAGGTATAAGCTAGCTATTTTCCGCTTTGCAACTTTTTTGACGTGTTTTAATGGCTGTCACGGTTAAACGGTAGGGCGTCTAAAAAAAATCCCTTCCAGTGGTGCAGAACAGTCCACAGATCATGTGTACCGAGTTGTGTGCAAAAAATGCTGGATACTGCATAGTGTTTGCGCAGTGCATGTAACCTTTTTAGCCAGAAGTTTGGGATTTCGTCCATTCCTAGGATCTTGCAATTACTGTAGGCCTTCAGTTTTTCTTTGACTACTTCTTCGGTCAGCCTGATTGGGGGCATTTGTGGTTTATTAGAGTTATTTTTCTTGATGCGCTCAATCCAGGGGTTCTCCTGGTGTTGTTTCTGGTTCTCATAGAGCGGTCTCCAGAACTGTTCCAGGTCCTCCTTATGGGGTGGTTTCGTCACTTCTACTGATTTTCCGGACATGTTTCTGTAGACCATCCGTGGATTTTGGGCATCTTATTCATGAATTTTGCTTTTGTTGTTCTTTCTTTCTTTGTTTCTTATCAGGCAAGGGCAATGATGATGGCTTGGTGTTCGGTACTTCTTGCCTGCAGCTGGTGGTCTTTGATGCTGTATTTGTTTTAAATTCGAATTTAGCTATTTTGTGGTTTAGCTTTTTGGTGTCCGCTAGGGGTAACCTTTCAGTGGGGCTTACGTTCCAGGGGGAACCTTTTTGTTGGTGCACTTGCCTATCGGATGAGCCAGAAGTAAACAAGAGCGTGTCCGAGTCCATTAATTCCTTCTGTATTAAGATATCACAAGATAGTTGGTGGCGGTAGGCAGAATATGATTATCCATTGCACAGAGCAACAAGCAATAGTGACTCACCTTCCATGCTTGGTTATGAAGTGATGGAGGAAGTTGGGCGTTGAACCTACTTCATTAATACACTTCCCACAGCGTTTATAGTTGCCTTTTCGTTCCGGGCCATTTTGTGTAAAGCCTGTAGTTATACTGGATTATGAAGGGCAAGTTGAAGTTTGTGGACGATGGTGAAATAGCAGCAGTAGTTTCGAGGCTTGCTGTGCCTGTTGCTGGAGAACATGCGCTGGTCGCCACCATGATGGGCTGAGCTTCTTCTATTTAACGGCGATCAACACTTGTCGGAGCATGCCTTTACGCGCGTGGATGGAAAGGAAGTGGAAAAGATTGTTTGTTTGTTTTTAAGCAGAAAAAGATGGAAAGACTTGTCAAATACTCGTCAAGAGGCATTAACCTAGAACCCCGAGTCGAGTCCGAGTCCCATTTTTGTGTGACTTGAGTGACTCGCGGGTCGAGTCTTTTGACTCGAGTCTGCATCTCTGTTTTGATTCTTTAGGTAGGCTTTCATCTGTGCAAGCTCTGTCCGGAGGTTGCTAATCTTCTTGTTCAATATCCTTTTCCACCTTGGCTCAATTGTTCCTTTTTTGGTAGTGTGCTGCTTGTCCTGTCTTTCATTGTTGGTTAGCTGAGTTGATGTCTGTGAGATTAGATCCTATTGGGACAAGGTTTTTTTTAGCCCTTTGTTGGATTTTTGTAGTAGCTCTTAAAACGTTCTATTTTGCTTGAGTTTGGTTAGTTTTGGGCGGTCTGTCATGTTCCGCCCATTGGTTTGCTCTATCGGAGTGTGCTGTTCTATTTGGGCATCCTGTTCTATTGGGGTGTGTTGTACTATTGGTCTGGTTCTGGTGTTCTTGGGATTGGGCTACTAGTGGGACTTTTGTTGTCTGCAACTCTCCTGGCCACTTTGGCCTTCATTTCCATAATGTCTTGTTCGGTAAAACATTGTTGTGCTCAGCAGGCTGAGACTTCCTGAGTTAGAGGAGCTAGAGGGAGGAGCTGCTCAGGTAGTACCACTCTTGGTCCGACATCTGTGAATCAACATAGATTTTTATACAGAATTAGATTCATTCCGCAAACTGTGTAAAATGACATTTTTATTTTCTAGAAAAAAAGAAAATATTTGTGCAAATAGCAAAACTTTAAAACGCCCAGATTACTGTACAATAAACAAAAGAAAGTCTTATTGACTTATATGAAAAATATAAGTCAACCTACACATGTTAAAATACTGCTCAGAAGTTATATGCAGAAATGTAAATAAAACTTTGACCTGCTGGTGGCGCTAGAGCTTTTGAGCTGGGATCTTGCCATTTGCTGTGATGTGTCAATAACTAGACATGAAGGAGATACGTCCTGACTTCCTGTTTAGCGAGGTTTACGCCAAATTTGATTGGCTCTCACGACCGAGCGATTGAAGATATCAAAATTCAGGACATGAGTTCCGTGAGGCTCGGTCCAGAGTTGCTATATACCAATTTTCAGAGTGATTTGCGCAAAATTCCAAATGGCAAATCCAAAAACTGGCCAGACGGTTCAGAAGTTACAGGCAGAAACCAATTTTCAGCATTTCCCTATGTAGGGCTCTATGGGCTGCCATAGGAATCCATTTGGATGAAAATAATAAGAAAACTAACAAAGACTTAAGATGGCTTCACTGCTTGGCCCCTAATAATAATAATAAAGCAGGTTATTTTAGAGATTCTTTTTTTTTTTTTTTTGTCATGCCATGAAATTGTTTTCTGCTGAACGAGATGGTAAGAAAAATCCTTACCTCCTTCAGTGCCAAAGACATAACATGTATATATTGCCTTTATATATAAACAGTTGTATACTTATATTTTTATAAAATACTTTGTGGACCATTAAACAATCTATGTACATTTCTTGGTGTGAGAATTTCTGAGAAAAGATTGCCACTAAAAGAGTAAGACATCCACCAGAGCCCCAAAGCAGCGTGTCGGTGTCTTTTTGCCTTCTGGAGGAGCGAGCGCTGCCTGCCGTCGTGTGGTGCTCACAACCTGTTGACCACAGCCTATGGACAAACGTTGCTTATCGGCAGCATCCAGCGCTAGGCAGCCATCGCTATGTGCTCCAATGCTCCTTGATTAAAAGTACGCCCCCACACACACACTTATCAGATGGCGAGTGGACAAAGAGAAATATCTCTCTGTGTACAAAAACACCTCCAACAATTTGGTCTTTCTTTCTCTGCCTCCCTCTCTCTGTCTTCCCCTTGCTCTGACTATCTCTGTCTCTATGTGTCCATCTCTCTCGCACATTGTGTGTCTCTGTCTCTCTCTGTGTCGTTTGCTCTTTATGCCTATCTCCTGTCTATCCTGCTCTCTTCCTCACTCTGTCTGTCCCTGTCTTTCTCCCTCTCTCTGCCTCTTTTTACATCTCTTTCTTGCTCTCTCTTTTGGTCTACCACTCTCATTTATTCTTGTTCATATTTCGCTCCCTCGCCTTCTTTCTATATTCATGTTTCTCGCACCCCTTCTCCCTATCTCTCCTTGCCTCCATCTCTCTGACATTATGTCTCTTGCTCTCTGTGTATATCTCTAGTCAACCCCAAGCTGAGACTTCCCATCCAAAGCCTTCACCTCCAACTAGCTCTTCCTCTCTCTCTCTTTCTCTCTCTTTCGCCGAGTCGCACAGACACCAGCACACCAACAAGTACACACACACACATGTATACAAATACACACACGTAGAAACACACACACACATGCAAACACAAAGACACACATACAAGAACACACAAACAGATCCACAAGCAAGTCACGGAGGCTGTCACATGCAGAATACATGCTTCACCTCTGGAGCCTCCTTACACGATATCCAAACGTATCTCCATGCACACGCATAGCAGTGCCGTGTTGGTGGCTGGGTAAAAACAGTCAGAGGACAACAACTGATAAGTACAGTGGAATAATCAACAACTTATGGCCAAATGTTTTATATGTATATATAGATATAGATGTATACAGAGTTGGGTGTAATCCGTTATAATTACGGACGGATTACTTTTTGAACAACTTTGTAATCTAACACATTAGCCCCCCTTGACAGGTGATCCGCTCCTAGTTACATTTCTAATGCGATAAGTTACTTGTTTGTTTACTATGTCTATATGTACCATACAAATGTCCATCATATTCAGAGAGGCCTCTATCGAACACAGCGTCCATTGAAAAGTCTGATCACGATAGGGACGAATGATCTCCTGAACCTCTCAGTAGAGGACACAGGAACAAGAAATCTGTTGTTCTGAGAGCTTCTCGGGTTCTCAAGGATAGAATACAGTGGGTGGTTAAAGTCATTCAGAATACACTTCAACTTCTTGTGCATTCTGTTCTGTGTCAATGACTTGAGCGTGTCAGGAGGCAGGCCAATCACTGATCCAGCTCTCTTGAATTAAGGAATAATACTCAACTACTGGACTTAATTGTTTTGGTAGTAGCTATACTTTACTCATGCATCTTTTATTTGTACTTTTATTTGTCTTTACTTACTTTTTTTGGACAGAAAAATGTCTTTTACTACATTCTCAAGATTAATCAACATATGTTACTTTATGCAGTTACTTTTATAAGATATGAAATTATGTGGCACTATGGACTGTCTATAGTGTATATAACTAGTGTATATAATAAGCCTTGAAGTGAATTGGCCTGAACATCATCAACAAATTATATGAATTAACTTAACTACAGCCAACATTAAATAATTTTACCTTTTACTTTCTTCCCAAGAAGAAGGAGTCGAGTACAATTCACACAACTACATATACTTTGAATACTCTAAAGTCTAACATTTTCGAGTTCTCAAGTAAAATGCTTGAAGGGTGCAACATGTTGGCAGAAATCTTAATTGTATCCCCAAAACATGGAACATTGGGTAATGGTTTTTCGCGCGCCGCCACATCCGCCACCCCGTCTGCTGTGGCAGATCCCCCGAGTTAACGTGATACTTTCAAACTGATGTTTTTTCCCCAGATTATTATGTGTATATTAATGCTTTAAGGTAGATTCATGAACTGATTCGATTTTGGAGGCCGACACTTTGAAGATGGCTGTATTAAGAAGAAGATAAAGAAAAAGAAGAGGATGTCCATATCAGAGAGTCGTGTGCTTAATTTCCCCCTCACCGACAGCTTTGGCGCATGTCAACGTATCCCCTCATTCATCCAATTTCTGATTAAATCTTATCTAATAAATCGTGAAATGGACTGAATGGGTCACAATAAAATACTCCTTTTTTATTCAAAATTGTGTTTTTACCCTGATAATGTTAACCATTGTGCATGATTGGTGACTAGCCCATGTGTACTTTGACTTGGGACCTGCAAGCCGGAATCTCAAAGTTATTCACATGCTACAATTGCCTGACTGGACTTAAGCCAGGTACGAGCGTTCGATGTACTGTATAATATAATTAATAATATCCAATTCCGTAAAGGGCAGCAGGCCTCCCTAGATGGAGACGTCACCAAGAGCCTTGGCAAGGCAGTAGTGCCCCCTAGCAGGAACTCCAGCCAGAGGCTATTATTGTTCATAAATGGCATTGCTAATGTTATATTTAGTTAAAATAGATACTGTAATTCCTTATACAGACAAACATTGAAACCGAGATCATTGATGGACCTTGCAAATGTGCATTCAGCTTAGCCGCTTTCACACGACAGCACCCTTGTTCATGTGACACACACACAACCACATTTATAGAGAATCATTTTGCCCCAAAACACTGCTTCGAAGAAATTACTGGGTTCAGTGGATTGCATATTCCTTTTAATTAAACGTAATCCAAAAGTAATATAATGTAATCATTTAATGCACAAAATTAGTTAATGTAATTATTACATTACTCAACACAAATGTAATGAGTAACTTGTGGCTGAAAGGGATCACTTTTGAAAATCCAGGCCGTACCTATGGATAACGGTTTACTAATCCATGTAATGATCATTCTTGTAAATTTTATTCTTCTCATCTCCTTCCCAGCAGGATACACTCTCTGAGATCTGTGTGAGAATTGGAATGGCAACACATGCAGTGTTTTTCTCACCAATTCCCAGAATAAACACGCTGTGTCGAAGGCGTGAGGCGTGCAGCGCGCGTTCCTGTGTGGCTCCATTGTTGCACAATTTCATATTTTCTGCCATCCTAACCGTTGCATAGTACTTCATGTATTATTATGGCTTATTATTATGGCCGTCTCTGGGATGGCTTGCAGGCCGGCCTCAAGCCAACCTCAAAGATGTTTTTGTGGTGGTACGGTGTGCACACACACATTCTCTGACAAAGGCTCAGTCTATGTGGGGTGTAATTGTCTAACCCAGTTAAAAAATGTCGGCAGGCAGAATTGGTTTGTCCTTTATACATAATAATAAGGTGTATTGCGTTCTTCGGGACCCCTAGCAAGAGCCTCCAGAGGCTTCGGCGCATTCAGAACATAGCTGCTAGCTTCCTGATGAGGGTGCAAACGTGACCACATCAAAGAGTATACATGTAAAGAGTTCACATCTGTCTGTATTATGGGCTCAGCCTTTAAGTGTTTCCATTGAGCCCATCAGGGTGAACACGATACCATATCCTCGGTCACTACATTCAATTATGAGTTTCAAAAGAAACAAATTGTAAAAGAACCCAATGTTCTGCAATTAACTCATGGACTCCGAAAGTCACGTAAAAATATGTTTTCACTCGTTTTATAATATATCTCAAGACTAGACACTTAGATGCATAATGTGTGTGATTTTGGGACATCTGTGATGAACAGAACTGTCATAGATGACGTCAAAACTTGTGCGATCATCTGGACATTTTAATCATTACGCACAGAGTGAAGGATGCTGGACTTTTAAGGAGGGGAAGCCCAATTTGTCATCCTGCATCATAAAACGTGTCTATATATGCGTAACCTTCCGTTCGTTTTCCAGAAAACGGTCTGTGACCCTGTCGTACCAGCTTGGTGTCTTTTCCAAGGACTTGACCAGTGTCCGTTCAATGGCCAGCAGAGCTAGACTCTACACCTGCAGATTTAGGGCTCCAATCTGTCATGGGCCGCTCGTCCACGAGCAGCACCCAGGCGCCAGGTTCGTTCGTGGACCGCACGAACGCAGGTTCAGCGCATCAAAATCAGCTCCGGGGCGGCTCCGTGACTGGCCGCTCTCCCCTTCATAAGCGCGGCTCGGGCACTGAGGCGACGCGACGTCCTGATCCTCTCTCGGTGAGAACCGAGGGGGCAGTTATGGTCAACAATAGCCTGATCTTTCTCTCTCTCTCTTTACAACTCTCCTAGCTCAGTTCAAGTTTTATATTAGCCACCTAGCTTAGTAGTCGTCGGGATAACTGGAGCCCCCTCTAGCCTGCTGCAGGAAGCTCCCTTTCCGTCTCTGCCTCCAGACCCGGCTCACCGGCTCCGGACCAGATCTCAGAGATGAGTACCTGTTCTAAGACATTTTAGTATAGTTCGAAGACTGACTCTCCGTGTTCAGAGACTCTCATTGCCTGTGCACAACTACTTTTGTTTTCATTCGCACACTGTGTGCTTCATGTGTTTCATGTTCGATTCCTGTGTTACAGTATACGGATGACGGCGGGGTCGCCATACAGTCATCCAAACCTTTATTGCATTCCTGACTGAGTCCTTAATTTC
>OMKY01257159.1:0-11532 GCA_900302395.1 Bregmaceros cantori
CCCCTTACCTCTGTCCTTTAATGTAAACTTGTTCAGAAGTCGTATGCAAGATGTATAAAATAACGACCACTGCATGTTCATTCAAGTGAGTATATCAAAATGGGCACAGCATGGGCTGGGAGGGGCTTGTGATTCTTGTCACGCTTCGCGACTAGAGCCAGAGAGAGAGATCAAGAAACCAAAGCCCCACCGATGTAAAGGCCCCGGCTCCCAACCTCCTCGTCCGCCGCAGCTGTTGACACCCCAGGGTTAATGCACGGGCCGCCGACTGTGTGAATAAGTACTCAAAAGTGTCGGAGTAGCAGCACGGAAAAAGAACACAACACTACTAACACAACAACCATTGTCTGACCCCACTATCGACATCCATGACATCACTACCAATATCCTTGCTGACCATCAACCATATGACAAGTAGGACTCACTGTGGGTGAAATGCCCACCCAATGTCCTGTGTAAATGCTGTAAGCCCGTTTCCAGTCTGTTTTTCACAATATAGAGTCCAAAATCCGGGGCCTAAAATCGATGTGATCGCATCGTCAGTGGGTGCGACGGACTTCACAGCAACACTTTGACTGCGGCGTCTCTGGGTTCAGTGTCTCGTCTTAATCGTTCAGTTTGAAGTCAAGATATATGTCCATACTGCACAAGTGAAGCCTACTCTGTGGCTGCCATTGCGACCGGTAGCATTTTCTTAAACCCGGTCCGCCTGAACGATGCACTATTTTATTATCTGTTTCATTTTCTTCTCCAAACCAGCTAATTCAATTACAGTGGATCATAGGGAACTCCCATTGACATTTTAACTTTTTTAAAAGCCTTTGGACAAAATCATCTGATTTTGAATTGACTGTGCAGCCCAGTATGTTTAGTCTGGATTGTCCTAATGTGGGACACTGCCTAATGTGGGACACCTACACCCTTGCTCCTCCCTAAGCTAATGAATGTCAATGAAACTATGGTAAAAGCAAACTATGGTAATGTGTCTAACACTAAGCTCAACTGTTCAGCACTACATTTTCACTGTCCCATATTAGGCAAGTGACTGGCATTATGAAGTGGCTATGTGACCCTCTGTGGCTATATGTAAATATAGTGAAATCCACCCTATGGGACTATATGTATGTGACTTTGTGTGTGTGGCATGAGGGGTTGTCCATCATACATAATGTTCTCCCTTCCGTCAACACACTTCACCCCAGTGTTGAACTCTTGGTATATCTTCAACGGCGATATTAGTGTAGCATTGATAACCTTTCCTTTTAACACGGCAGCCCGTTACAATAGCAGCGGGAAGGAGTGCGAGTGTTAGACGCTAATGTAAATCTGTTAAAAGGTTTCCATCTATCAGGAATGACCTATGTATATGAAACTGGCATTAACTAGCGACACCGAGGGGGGTGTGGGTGCATTAGAATGTTGAGTCATCGACCTAATTTGCCTGGGGTGCATGCAGACGAGCAGCACTGTTCAACTGAGCAGCAGTGCTGTGAGGCGGGACTGCAACCATTGGATGTTTGTTTTTTTTTTCCTTATGGTTCTTGAAGGCCTCTGCAGAAGAGGGCGCACACAGCACTATGAGCTCTGTGATCGAGACCACAGCGCACTTACTATGAATGGGGGCGTGTTAGGTGCAGCGTCTTTAACCACTCCGCTAACTACGACCCCCAGCTTATGGTTTTTAATTGATCTTTTAAAAAAAAAATGTTCGAGTCCAAAAAGAAAAAAAAAATCCATATTCAATGTATTAGATTGGAACTTTCATAGTGAGCGCCAATAAAGAACCACCTATCCATATTATAATAATTAGGTAGGCAGTATATTATAGTAAAAAGTTGTATTAAAATTAAAAGCAGTTATACCTGAAACTACATTGGTAGTAATGTTTAAAATGTTTAAATGTATGTCATAATAATCACAGCAGGGAGCTATGAAAGCTAGCTCACTGCTGTGGTCGTATGGTGTTACTGCCAAGTACACAGTTAAGTTCTATAGGTCAGCCTTTAAATTGACCTTGAATGAAGTCTTTATTACTTTAAACTCCGGCTCGCAAATCACATTTTCCTTTTTCCTTTTTTTCCCCCTTTCCAGGCGGATGCCCCCGTGCTTCTCAAAACAGGGAACTGCGGGCCGTGGGGGAAGGGGGGGGTGTTTCAATTCAATTACTTCTCGCTCTTTCATTGACTTGACCTCTCCTTATGGGATTGGCTAGCCATGAGATTGCAACTCTCACAAACAAAAAAAAAAAAGAAAAAAAAATGTAAATAGATTAAAAATAAATTATTGCTAATAGAGCTGTGGCAACAAATCAATGATTTGTTGTCAGCCTTCAATGGGCTCTCATGATGTGCATGCCGATGAATCTCCTCAGACTTTTGTTTGACAGAACACAATAGCAGGGGGGGAGCAGAGCGGGCCTTGTACTCGTCCGAAATTGACCTTTCAAAATTTCCTAAATGTCATCTGTGTCTGCAGGAACGCCGACAAGTCCCGTCGTCCGTCCAACAAGATTTGTCCGTAAGAGTCAGCGATATCCCACGTCAACGATGAAGAATGATGTGTCACTCCAACTATTATGAATTGAATACGAATTAATTACATTTTTTTTTAAAGACAGGGGCGAGTCCCAACATCAAACTTCAAATAAAATCTTTAAAAATGTCTAAAGAAAACCCAAACCTGCACCCACTTATCTCATCCATTCCACTTACACAACTCAACTCCTCACGGTCTTGTGTTTGTCTGTGTGTTTTTTAAATTGTCACTTTTCTTGTCACTGTTTTTGTTCGTTTTGTATGGATGTTGTATTATTCTCACCTTTTTTGACCTGCCCAGGGACAACCAATGAAAGACTTTACAATGGCCGTTGTGTTGGATAGACGCCTCTTTGGATATGTGTTCTTTGTGGACATTTGTGTTCTTTGTGACAAACATGTTTGGACTGTTCAGTTGCTGGATTGTATTGTTGCTGGTGCTGTGTTTACCTGTTTGTTGTTGTTTTACGTGACGGCAATGAAATTTCCCCATTGGGGATGAATAAAGTAATCAAACAACCAATCAATCAACCCCTATCGACCAGGCCTTGCATTCCTCTCTTACTCTGATAAATATCCTGCAACGAAACTCTGCCTTGAGGGATTAGTGAAAGGTAAAAGCAACAGAGGCAGACAACCTAAATGATGGCGTGATCACAGAAGGATGAACCAGGCTGGTGCCCATTCTCTACGGGCAGAGATGGTGAAATGTGACGGATGAGTGTGGAATGAAAAGGCAATGATCGTTATTCATGATGTTCATGACAGATGGTGTTCAAGTCTCTGATCAAAATGCAAACTGAATGATATGCAAACACCATGAATCCTAATTGGACAACACGGCAAGCTGGGTTGGGATGGGTCTGGATCAGAGTTAACAGATTACAAAGAGGTATGAGGGAACATGAGTGAAATTACTTTTTTACAAATTACATGATTCAACAGCTGAAAAGAAACAGATACATAGACGTGCAAATGGTAGTTATTATTACGTAAATAATAACTATTTAATAATAGTAGTTATTACTTTTTATTATTATTCCAGGATCATTCGATTTTTGAAGTCAATTACATTATCAAATATGATGATTTTATATTATCAAATAATCTAGATTACAATGACCTACTTTATCTTTGCCTCGATTAATGTACAGTTGTTAATCTCAATTAAAGAAAGTATATTGCTTTATTTAAAAAAAAAAACAAGGTAAAAATGCCTCTTCGGCAGAAGCTATGGCCGAATGAGCTATACTGAAGCATTCAGGCCATGGCCATCTATTCAAAATATAAAAGTCATTTGAAAGCCTAATTGAGAGAAGGTAATGTGAAGTGATTACACGCCCAAAAAAAGCCATTGTGTAATAGTTGTTTAAATGAGGTTAATTGTATTACACGCTGTATTACTTCATGTGTAATTATGGGACAGACTGCATGGCCTCTCTCCAAGGCTGGCAAACACTAACAGACTTTCCCAATTGCGACTGACCGTCCACTCCCATTATGATGCGTTATCCTCGCTGGCGTGCTTTGTCATTCACTGATGACTGGCACATCCACAGCAGCAGCAAAGGCTGCTGGCCAGGGAGGAGCTGCCCAGTAGTTTCAGAGTGGCATAACACTGGGTTGAATTAGCACAACTGAAAAAAAAATCATGTTTTTTAAAAGACTCTCTTTGTTTGTACTCTGCATGGGGAGTCATAGTAAACCACTTAAAAACTGCATTCTGGGCGTTTTGTGGTTGCTTTACAATATTTGGCTAGAGTCGGCATCTTGAGGTCATCCCAGAACTCCAACGCTGTGTGTTACACGCCTATGAAATAGATTTGAACATTTTGCTGCACCCATTTCAATCACCTGCCGGACAGACCCAGTAGGGCGGAAGCATCGGCAATTGTGTTCACAAAACAAGTGCCCTGCCGCCTCTGCCTCCTCCACTCGAGCTCTCTCTAGATCTCTCCTCACGGCTCGCACGGGCATTGGTGGTGGGGCAGCGCAGTTGGCGGACTTTACATTGAAGCAACTTCTTCGATTAAAAATAATTGCAGTTTCAATAAAATAAATTTGATTATTTTGTTAATGTTTTTATCTATTTCAGCGGCATACGTGGCTATAACTTTTTGGGGGATTTTCTACCCTCCTAAAAAAAAATTTTTAAATTTATTTGCAAAAATATCTGCTGTTGATATGAGAATACTCTCACTGTGCTGTATTCATAAATTATTGTAATTATTTGTATTGTATTTAATCATTTATAACTTAGTTGTTCAACACGTACAAATGCCAGTCTTTTCTCCCTTTATAGCAAGGGCATCATTCGTGTCATACAATTGTAACCTGAAAAAATTAACCAAGCAGTTGACACTATGACTTCAATCGATCGTGTTTTATTGTTTCCGGACAGTACATGAACAATTTGAGACAATTTGGCTGGATTACACCAGCACTGATGATTTACATCCACTGTCTTCTAAAGGTGTGGTTACCAAATGATGATGGTTATCGTAGTAACCGTGGGAAAAGAATGAAATCTAAATATAGCACTAGCCCCGTAGCAACTACAAGCAGCAGTGTGCGTGTGCAGTCGACAGTGTAGTGGTGCTGCATGCCCAAAGGGAGAACTGAATCTTCTCTGTGAACTTGTAAAACCAGTTGAGAGTGTTCAAATAACATGTTACTTTTCTTGAAAATGAATAAAACAGTCTCTAAAACACTGCAAAAGGATGAAGTGGAAGAAGAAGTAAGACATAAGTGCTGATTTTTGACAAAATCTTGAGTAAATGCGTGTGAAGTACAGGCGTATAGCGGTACTGCACCCCAATTTATTTTTTTCTGCAATGAAACGTCAAAGGAAAAGGTACTTTATTTATTCACACATACATACAGTACATGTACAGTGAAATTCATCCTCTGCATTTAACCCATCCCTGAGGAGCGGTGGGCAGCCGGGGGCCAACTCCAGCTTCTGAGCTAGTGTCTTGGCCAGGGGCACTGAATGGAGCAGGTTAACTGTTTTTGGTTGTGGGGGAGACCGGAGTGCCCGGAGGAAACCCACGCAGAAGGACAAAAAGGAGAAAGAGAAAAACCTGTCCGGACAGAAAAACCTGTCCAAGTTAGGATTCGAACCCAGGACCTTCTAGCTGTGAGGCAGCAATGCTAACCACTGCACCACCATGCTGCCCCTAAGACCTTTGACACTCAACAGTACTATTACAAAAAAAAAAACACGATAACGCGTCTTTGGCATGGAATGAAGGGCTAGGGCTCAAATCAAGTGCGACAACTCACTTGCGGCCAAAGGAGCTCCCGAGCTCAGGCGTTGGACATGACGAATTCAGCATCGAGAATAGTATTTAAAAATAAACCTACAATTTAGAAATAAACCTACAATTTAGAAATAAACCTACCAATTTTCGAAACCACGGGTGGCAACAGTCGTCTGTGCAGTGGAGGTGACTCAGTACGGCCAAGCGAGAGGCAGATTAGTGGTACTCCTGGCGCTTAAAGGGGACCTGCGGTATTTTCAATATTAAGCCTCTTTTCTGAGTTGTCTGCCACAGTTAAGGACCCCCCCAACCCCCCTGCACAGTTTTTTTTTTTAATGTTTACTGCTGTCGCCGGTATTTGCCTATTCTTCATTCATCTCAACCTTCATCAGAATGGCAAGACATGTGCATGTCCGACCCGGTCCTTAAAAGCACCATAAACATACGTTTTTAAAAACATCCAACTCAACTCAACTCAACGCCAACTCAATGGAATTTACCAAATGTCAAATTAAACACGACAAAAGCAACTTTTCACAATTACATTTGATATGTATGACCAGTGAAGACCAGTAACCACTCCGGTGAGTTGATATTTTTTAAAACATACGTTTATGGTGCTTTTAAGGACCAGGTCGGACATGCACATGACTTGCCATTCTGATGCAGGTTGAGATGAATTAAAAATAGGCAAATACCGGCAACAGCAGTGAATATCAAAAAAACTGTGCGGGGAGTCCTAATCCATTGCAGACAACTCGGAAAAGAGGCTTAATGTTAACAATACCACAATTCCCCTTTAAGCAATCTAGCCACATGTTGCCAAAAATGACGCTTGACCGATTGGAATCCAGGAATAATTTTGTGACGAAATGTTTTCGTCATAGTTATCGTTAACGATTGTTTTTTCCCCTGACCACAATACAAAAATTACGAAAAAACAGCATGCGTTTGTACGAAGAATATAACAATATTTATATTTTCCTCAAAATAAATTAAAATGTGACTACAATACTACCAGAGACAAAAGTCTTCCCTCCCAAACTAACTAAATGTCACAAACTAACCCGATCTCACCTATGAGTGAGTGAAATATAATGGATGGCAGTGCGAATATTGCCAAAACACATGAATAATGTGTTGATCCTTTTATTACGTGAAATACAGCATTAAAAGTTTTAATTAAAAGTTAAAACCAATCGAGAGAATGGCTGAATATTCAATTGATTCAAATGTATCGAATCATTGAAATATTACTTTAGATTACATGAAAAAACAACTTGAGTGCGACTACAAAGTACTGATCCAAATGTCTACTTGAGTAGAGTACAAAGTACAGGCTCAGAAACATACTCAAAAGTATTTTTGAAAGAATAAAGTACAAAGTAAAATAAAGAACACAGTTGTATATAGAATGAACTTTTTCAATGCTAGTTTTGCAAAAACTGGTCTTACTTCACTTAAGGTTCAGCGGCGACACCTAATGGCAGTCTACCATAATACAGGCCCATGTGCAGTCTTGTCTTTCTATACTCTTTGGCATTACCGCCCCCTACTGGCTCATTCACACTAAACATATCCCTACCACCTACCATCAGTGCGCAAAAAAGTAACAAGCCTTTTTTTTGGGGGAAAAGTAAGGAGTAGAAGTACAGATATTTCTGTTAAAAATCTACTGATTACAAGAAAAAGTCATCAGAGAAAAAAGTACTTGTAAAAGTACAGATACATGAAGAAAAACTACTTAAGTACAGTACTTAAGTATTTGTAATTTGTTACTTGCCATCTCTGACCAAGGAATTTGGCATTGCATCACATGGGAATTGAAATACCATTAGTGTGCATTTTTTAAGTAGTAAAGGCTGTCGTTTTACTCGTGGCTATCTCTCTATGTAATAGGTCGACACGATTTTCATCCTCAGTTTCGAGGAAATGTGGCGACTCTGCTTATAATGTTTAACTTGCTAATGTGGACGATGGGGGTCAATGGGATACCTTTTTGATATTGGAAGGCTCTCCTGAGCTGTGGGTCTTGGACCATGGTTAGGTTCAGGCATGGCAAGACATGCCAATCCATTTTTTTTAATCACTCTTCTAACAAGGTTTTCACGCTGATTCAGAGCAGTTCATCTGTCGATAAGTCCGCCAGGTATGCGATGCACCATTGGATGAGGCGACGCCGTCGGCATGGCGGCTAAGAAGGCAGATAATCCATCTCTCATTAGGGATTCTTTTGAACTTCTGTTTACGGAGGCGTGCGTTCCCCCTCCCTGGCCTAATCACAAACACAGGTCCTCTGAGAATAGGCTAGAGGCGTTACGGGGGAGGGTTGGTATAATCGTTGGTTTTACCGTGCCCTTATTAGCAAACAGTTTAGCAGATAGACACCGGCAGCATTTATATTGTTCTAGTAATCTATTGCAACATGGGTCAAAAGTTGCGCAAGTCCCGCGCGTCCGCTTAGGACTGTACTGCAACGGCCACACACGATGACGTGGTGAGAAGAGTCAGAGAGAGCTCAAAAGTATATAATTAAGAATAGTAATAATAACGAATCCATAGTGTGAACTTGATTATTTAACAGGTCATTTTCTTACCTGACAAAGGAAAACTTGACTTGTTTTGGTTGTGTGCTTCCGCGGTGCTCATAGGAAACGCCCTCTATCACACACACGCCACAGTCAGAGTTGCCAGATATGCCAGCCCAAAAACCCCCAATCTGGAAACACTGCGCGACGTGTGGCAGTTTATCTATCAGAGGCGTTAAAGTTTATCGGATGCAGGAAAGTATGTCGGGCGTCTGAAGGTCAGCGAGCACCCACCGATCCCATGGCGGGGGTCGGGGACACCTGGTTAAGAATCACTGGTAGAGATCCTGTATTTATATTACAACTTGTTGAGTTGGAATACAGATTGTAAAGAATATTCAGTGCAGTGAGTGCACCTTTAAACATCAGTATGAATAGGTGGGGGGAATGATTGACAATCTCTTAATCTCCATTGTGGTGTAGGTGTGCAGGGTGCATTCCTCATCTGGAATCCCAATACACAAATAAAATCTGTATATAAATAAAACATAAGCTAACTGGCACCAAACTACCATGAACCCTACGGTATACAGTTGGTACACAGAGTCTTGAACTCTGGTCTCTGTGTACTGGATACAGAGCTGTCAAGATTTTACCACTTCTGTGGTAAAATTGAATAATTTCTGTTGGGTTGCAGCAGGGCTTGAAAACGAAATATATTTTTTTAAAGTTCCGTTCCGAATGGTTCAGACAGGCCTATGTTTAATGTCTTTGTTCGCAGAACCCTTCCGGCTTGACGACTGACAGTGAAAGTTGTATGGATGCACAACCCAAAATGGTCTCCCAGACAAGGACATGTTCAAATATATAGGGAATGAAAAATTTAAAAAATGTAACCGTTTTTGCGGTTTTCATAATATTCCGTTTCTGTTCCGGAACAGTTGAAGAAATCTTTTTTTGTTTACATTTCCGCTCCTCATAAAATTTGGTAAAATTCTGTTTGTTTTCGGTTTTCGTTCCTTGAACCGGTTCAGAGCCCTGGGTTGCAGATCAAATTGAGAAGAAAAAAAATAGTTTTCTATATGTTTATTTTTGGATTCTTTTCCAAAGAATGGGTTTTCTTTTAATGGGGCGACAAAATAGAGAGGGGCATGGGGTGTGGTTTCCATCGAGTTGACGGGTGCCGATATAGCGTGTGAGCGAGTGTGCGGGCGATCTAATTGGATAACGAGGCAGCGGAGGCAGCGGAGACGCGGGTCATGTCTGATATGCTAATCATCGCCATGGAAACACTGGCACGAGGGCACCACCAGTCGCTGACAAATGCTTCACTCATCTCATATCCTCGATTTCTTGCTGTCGAGCCCCGCTCCGACACATATGCAGAATTGCAGACGTATATACACACACACAGACACACACACACACGAACACGGACTGCAGCAAATTGTCATTTCCTTGGCCAGAGAGCAGATATGTAAAACGCACCATGCTGATTCATGCACGGACCGAGACATTTGCAAGAGCAAATCCACATGCACACTCATGCTTCCCTACTCTCTCCATATCTATATTCTCTCTCAATTTCTTTCTATGTATCTGTCTTTCTCTCTCTCTCTCTTTCTCTCTATTTATATCACATTATCTTCTGTCTATCTCACACAATTTTCTCTCTTGTTTCGTCTATCTCTCTGCTTCTCTCTCTCTCTCTTTCCGTGTCTCTCCCTCAAAACTCTTTCTTCTCTGCTTGACAAGTCTCACCCTCTCGCTCTCCTTCCATCTCTCTCTTCTCTCTTTCACGCGTGCACAAATTCTCATTTGCAGAAGCCAATCATGGGTAGTTGATGTATTCAGTCGGTCACAGCACGGCGGCTGTGAATTGGCAGTGCATTCCTTTCAAAGGCAAACGTCTTCTCTTCCAAAGTATAACGCATCGTCAGCTCCGACACCTCAAATTAACAAGACGGACAGATTACTCTAGGGGATGGCGCCAGGCCTATATGTATTGAAATAATTATTCTTTCGCCAAGGCGTCTCCAGATGCTTTGGCGGTGGGTGCTTGCTGTCACATTTTGAAACAACCAAATTAAGGGGTTTTCTTACACACAAGCTGTCTATTTATTAATTAAGTCAGGGGAATTTACATAGTACATTTTGGAGTGTTAAATATACAGTGTCAAAGTCCATTGACTCTTTCAGAGTTATTACAACAATGGAGGGAGTTGAATATTCACTAGTGTTGGTGTTAATTTGCAGAGTTACAAGGCACTGTGTCAATTAGACTCTACAAAGCCCCGCCCAAAGCCCACCCACCTCATCCTCTCTCAAACTTTAAAGACCGCCATTTTCATCGCATCGTGACTCATGCGGCACCCGAGCCTTAGGGTGGACTGAGGTTCGGCTCGGACCCCAGGGGTTTGGGTCGCAGTAGCGCTGCCAACACGCCGTGTCGCAGGCCCTCGCGGCCTTCGTCCGCTCAGATACAGACGCCCGTCCCTTCACAGACGTGCCGTCAGTGCTCTACAGTGTTAGCCAGTGTTAATTTTTTACTCAATTTCGAGGTAATTTTACACAATGGAGAGAGTTAATTTAACACCACATCGGACCAAATACACTCAGACACAGTGTCAAATGTAACTCTTTAAGTGTTGATTTAACATTTTCTGTGTAGCAGTAAGAATTTGTCAGAGTAGATGAGATCAGAATCAGTTTTATTTCACCACGTTGCAAACTCAAGCAATATACACATGGAGTGTACGTACCTATACGCAGTGTTGTACCCGAACTTGTTCAATGAACGATAGTTCATGAATTCCTTCATGTTTTAGGCGAATGTGAACGAGACGTTCAACTATGCTTGATGAACGTGTATTTGTGAATGCGCTCTTTTTGAGGTTAAATCAATTCAAATAACCTTATCTAACCCGTCTGTTCTGTCTCTCCCTCTCATTATTTGCCTCTCTCTTTCATTTTCTGTGTCTCTCTCCCTTCCTGATTCTATCCCTCACTATGTCTGACTCTTACTCTGTATTCCCTCTATCAATTGTTCTCTTCCTCTCTTTCTCTCCCCCTTGCTCACTTTCTCCCCATCTCTCTCTCCCTCCCTCTCTCTCTCACACTCTCTCTCTTGCTGTCTCTCACACTCTCTCTCTTGCTCTCTCTCTCTCTCTCTCTCTCTCTCTCTCTCCCTCCCTCCCTCCTTCCCTC
>OMKY01257183.1:0-12105 GCA_900302395.1 Bregmaceros cantori
GCACCCTGCTCGATCCCCATCGCGGTGTGTCTTAAAGGGTCCCGTACATATGGAATATGTAACTGGGTGGAGAGATAGTCTCTGATACGATAGAGAACGTTACGGTTACGGTACGTAACCATGGTTCTCTGAGTGAAGAGACTATCTCTCCAGCACAATTCCGCTTGGGGATTCGTTGCATCAAAATTTAATCAGTGAGGGCGGGGCACCCAGGTGCCTTTATAGCCTCATTAGGCCACCTCCACAGGTGGTGTGTCTTAAAGAATTATCCACGTCACCTGACCCACGTGGGGTCAGTTCCCGTACATATGGAATATGTAACTGGGTGGAGAGATAGTCTCTTCACTCAGAGAACCATGGTTACGTACCGTAACCGTAACGTTTTGCTCTTATTATTATAGTTTTCCACCATTGCGGTTTCATGGTTGCAGTTTTTGTGTTGTTCGTTAGTGGGTTAGTAGCTACAAAAATATATTTTAACTTCACTTTATTAGTAAAATGGAAGGGGAAGAGACATTGTGTGTCTAAGCAGTACTTTTGCTTTAAGACAGCCAGCGGACAAAGATGAGACTTCACAGCTTTTACATTTTTAAAGTGCAATAATCATGCAAAAAAAAAAAAACACACACAGCCTTTGCCAGGCGGCTTTTTAGATCAACTATTGCGATTTATCAACAATTGCGATTTATCACTCAGCCTTAGTCTGTTTCCCAACTGGGGAATGAATTGAGGATCTTCTTGAGATGGGAATAAAGTGTTGGATATCTGCAACATCAGCCCATCTCTACAACACAGCACTGTGTGAGTTCACTTCACATCTCGTCCCAATAGGGAATCTTGGCCAGATTGGCTGAGATTAATTGGAAAACGCTTCCCCCGCGGCTAAAGCAAAATAGCGGCACCAACAGCATGTCCGGGCAAATAAGCAGAGATGGCGAGTCATTACCAATACTCAGTACTTTCTACTCCTTACTTTTTCCTGAAACAGGATTTCTATATAAGTAATCACAATCATTTTATTGCCAAATCATGCAATCACACAACCATGAATTTGACTTCATCTCTTCAACAGAACACATACAGACAAAAAAGCTATGTAAATAAATGTATTCAATATTTTGGTGTAACGACACCAATGTATGAGAACCTTTTGGGTTTTCAAAGACTCAGGTGAGGAGACACATCATCCATCCAAACCTGTAAACCACTATTTATTCAATCTTTCAGACGGGTCCTAACAAACTATCAGAAATAGGTTATAGACCTAGAAGAAGGTTTTTTTATTGGACCAACAAAATGCAAAATGACGTGATCTGAATGCACTATGCGCTGTTTATTGCACCTGTGACACAGAAAAGTCAGAGGGGAAGCGGTTAGTCTCCCGCAGGGACACGGCAACTGGGTAAAGGGGGCACGGCCATCTTCATCGTTGTTACTGGATGCACTAGGAGCAGGTTTAAAAATATCTGCTCCTAGCAACCCCAGGTCATGTGACTGCGGCTCGGCCAATCGGTGCTAATGTCAATGACAGCTCGTTGTTAGGGCCGTTACCAAGTCGACGCTGAGTCAACCTTGTTCTACTGCACTGATTACCGGCTGTATTACGTGTGTCCATGTGGGACTAGTCACATATAGATAGTACTTTTAAGTTTCAAAAATACTTTTGAGTACATGTCAGAGCCTCTCATTTTTACCCTTACTTGAATAGATTTTCAGTTGTCCATCAGTACGGTGGTAACACGGATGATCCCTCTATTTTCAGGTGGGACATCTTTTTGTCTCCAGTACCATGTGGTAGATTCGTGACGCCAGCCCCTTGACATCTGTTACATGTCTCAATTTCGGCTAGTGTTGCACCGATATTGGTATTGGATGTACTCGGTATCGGCACCTTTTTGTGGTATCGGTATCGGCGACTACCTACGCCCAGTATTGGAACGATACCCTTTTTCCGACGCCGTATGGCAGAAACTTCCCGAATCTTGTCTAAATCTAGAATATGTAAATGAAATGTTTTTGTAAAAAAATGTAAGTTAAATAAGTAGAACACGCTCCCTACAATATCTCTTCTCATCTGTTTAAATAAAATGGCCTGACTTTTTCTCAAAGTGGTCAAGTGGAGTAACGGGTTTTGCATCTGAACTCTTCAGTTACTACCCCATTATCACGCAAACAATAAAATATTAAAATAATGAAATAATTCGTAGTGTGTTATTGCTTTTTATAATTTTCCTCGACTACTATTAATCATGGACTGCATGTAAAAATTACCGCGATAACACTCCCAACCCTTGGGAAAAAGTTACTACCAACAGCACTTTTTTCCAAACGTTGGTATCGGCGGATACAGCACAGCCAGGTGGAAGTTCTGCAGTTCCAACATGGTAACTTTGCTGCCCCGACACAGAATCACCGCCATTATGACATGGAAGGGCTGTGGTTCCGGCATGCTGGAAAGGCCGTTCCTAACCCTAACCCACACCAGAGTTCCGGCATCCCTTGACCAAATGCCAGTTAATCAAAATGCAGTGACGCTCAGTGGGGCGGAACGTTGCAGTTTTGATGTTCGCAGTTGAGAAACGCCAAAATTGAGCGGTGCCCCTCCTTGACATCCACATCTCGGGTTTTTATTTTCTAATGTTTACTAACAGGTTGCTGCCATCCTGCACCTGCCATGGTGGAACTCGGGCTATTGTCCTTCCCCGCCCCAAAAACACACGGCATGTGGAGATAACATTTGAAACACGCTCTGTTTTTCTAATTGCCAAACATCTCTTTCCGTTCATCAGACATACACACACACACACACACACACACACACACATTGCAGCTGTGGGGAGCGACCTGCTTGTCCAGAAAGGAGAGATATGCTTGGTACACAAACAGCAGTGAGGTGGAGGGAGAGATATGATGCTGGCAACCATATCGTAGTGCCGCTGGGCCAAACACCCCAATTACTATTGCCTTTTTGGTTCTCACAAAAACATTGCAAACCATTTCGAACCATTACCTAGAAGCATACTATGTAGACGTCCAACATGTACTTTCTGTTGAATTCATTTGATTCATTTTTTTTTATTAATTCACAATTTAATAACTTTTTCTTAAAAAAATCTTAATCAATTTTGAATTGATTACAATACAACAAATCATTTACTTACAGCAAATAAATAACAGTGTTTTTGTTTTTTAGATTTTTTTTTTTTCAATTTATTTACAATTTTCAAAGGTAATCTATAAGCACCCCTTCCAACAGGGCCATTGATTTAAGAAAGCAAAAACGTTTTCATTATTATTTATCTGTTTCTGGGAATATGTGTGAGCACTAGGCATCTGGTCAGTGTCATGCACTCATGAGCCAAAGGTTTTTAGTTCAAATCCCACAACAGACAACCCCCACCCCCTAAAGTCCTTTGCGTTTCCGCAATAACTTTTGAATCAAAGTTTTAATGCTCGAAGTAGGTTCATAAACTGATGAATTTTAGAAATAGTTGTTTGGTTTTAAGATCAATCTGATTTCCTTTCATGTGAAGTCTAAAATATTTCGAGAAGGCTGTCTTTTAACTTTGTGTGGTAAAACCTGCACTGTGTAAGAGGTACATTATTTTCATTCGTCCCAAGGGGAATTTGTCTTGGACATACAAATACCTAGCCCAACCCCAACCAATCGTCCACGAAGGGACGATTGGTTGGTTTTGCTTCTGGCTAACAATACTAATACCTGCCATACAAAGCATGATGCTCTAGTTTCACTTGTACTCCTACAGAAATAATGGCTCTACAATATTTCTGGGGTTTATTGATGCTTCTATCAAGTTTTGGGGATATACCTTTAGCAGTCGGTGCCGACTACATACTTCTAAGTTTAATGTCAAGACCCCCCTTGAAAGCATGATGGTAGATGGTAGTGTTCTGTAGCATATCTGTATATTTAGGGACTGCCTAATTGTGTTCTATTCTCCCTGCTGCATTCTGTTCCACCAAATGGCTGTTGGCAATACGGAGGCACGTAGCGTGTCCCGCCTGCTTCCTCAGATATTGATCAGCCTATAGATTCATTTAGCCTACCCATGTTGATCCTTTTACACCCAAGAGCCTCAGTCTGAGCTTTAGATACATTAGATTCATGAGATCTAACTACTTACACCAGGGCTATTCAAATACATTGCTCAGAGGGGCCACATTGTCAGAAGCCCAATGGGCCAGGGGCCGGAGCATTAAAAGTTCTTCAATTCTATCAACTATGATGCTTTCTTGTTTGTAACAAGCAACATCTGAAACAACAACACACAAATAGTGGTAAACAGCAGCAGCTCACTTGAGGTAAAGTCTATTGTGGTAAAGAACAGAATCTCAGTTAGCCTCAACCCTCAACAACAAATTTCTAGTGCGTCTGTTGAGGTTAAAGAACAGAATCTCAGTTAGCCTCAACCCTCAACAACACATTTATAGTGTCTCTGGTGAGGTAAAGAGCAGCATCTCGGATAGATAAAACATATTTTTTTAGGATTGCTCTGGGGGCCAGAAAATGATGGTTGGCGGGCCGGATTTGGCCCGCGGGCCGCCAGTTGACTAGCCCTGACTTACACTCTAAAGTTTGTAAGAATGTCAACACTGTCTACAAATTACTAGACTTGTATGTCTCAAGACCTCTGGAAGTGGTGCTGAAATGTTTATATAATTTAGACTAGGAATTAAGTATAATTTGGATTTGTTGTAGGTGTTTGTGGGTTTTGACCAGCCGAGCAGACACCCCAGAATGGTCACCAGGATCTGGGTTAAGCATGTTTATTGAGCGCCAGCTCATGTTTATTGAGCGCCAGCTCTATGCAAAAAATGAATAAATAATGCAGGAAACAAAATTAACTTATAACTAAACAAATTAACTGAAACTAAAGCTTGCATCCCCGCACCAGGCACGTCCGTCCACGTTGAGCGTTGGGACTGGTAGGGCGGTTTGTAATTCGTTTTCTCCTTTTCGCTTCCCTTCCGAACCGGTTCAAGAAACGAACAGAAATTTACTGAATTTTACGAGGAGCGGAAACGGAAACGAAACAATATTTCTTTAACTGTTCCGGAACAGAAACGGAACATTATGAAATCCACAAAACCGGTTTAAAACGTTTTTTCCATTCTCTATATATTAGCATATCCTATGTCTGGGAGACTATTTCCGTCCACTTTCACTGTCGGTCATCAAGCCCTTCTCGGGCTCCATCTTGTGGACAGATGAGGAAGTGAATGTAATGACGTTTTAAACCCGGTTTTCACGTTAATACAGTTGCACTGAAGTTTGAAAGTCCACCAAATATATTTTGTTTTAACTATATAAAAAACGTAATATTTCACAAAATTAGGAACTTTAAGAAAGAACAAAATTGTTGTGTTCCGAACCGGTTCAGGACCGATATTTTGGTGGCGGAACGGTTCCGAAAATGAAAACGTTAAAGATAGGCCTGGCTGAACCGTTCAGAACGAAACGTTCTGAACGGTTCAGGGCTTGAAAACGTTTGTTTTCAAGCCCTGTTGTGCCGTTATTCTGTTGAACGCCAACATGAACAACGTGAACATGACGCAATTCAATTACAAAGAGCGACCGAGCCGAAGCTGAATTATAAACAGAACTGCACAAACAGATAAACATGCCACAACACTGCAATGTTTCCCGCCAATGTGACGTAGTTCGCACAAGCGTGTCCTGACGGTGTGATATTAAAGGGATCAAGGAGCACAACATTTTACGGCGAGAAGTTCCCAAGCGCTTTCATGTACAAAATTGATAGAGACATAAACAGGGCTGTGATAAATTATTGTTTCAGTGGTTGAGCTCATTATCGATTGAACATTGAACAATGTTTTTCCATTTAACTAAAAAAAAACATAACAGAAAGTTATGGACACCAACGTTGTTGTAAATAAAATTAAGTAAGGAGGGGTCGTTTGTCCTTGGTCTCTTTCACACCGACAATGTCAATACAATGAGAAAAATATGATTGCGCCGAGAAAAAAAACAACTTCTTCCCACACGCAGTGATGCTACTGAACACAGGGGGTAGCCCTGCTTGATGCGGTGACATGTTACATGTGTTGATTCTATGCCAATGGCATGTTATAACTTATGTACTTTTTCTTTCTTTTGATCTTGACTTGTTTCATGCCCAACTAAAATTCCATGTGTGTGTACTGTTGTCATGTATATGCAACATACAAGGCGAATTAAAATGAATATTGAATAAAAATCAATTCATAAAATACTTATCACATTATATATATTATAGTCAGCATGGGGAATATAATTTTTCGCTCTACTCTGACCGACTCCAACAAAGTGAACTTGTGTGTTTTTTCCCCTCAGTGTTCCTCTTCTCTGTCTTAAAACATGTTCAAATAAAATAATACCCCTACCCTATCCCCTAACCCTACTGTGACTAAGCGGCTACAGTGACTAAACAACCTCCTCCCCGTCCGAGCTAAGCGGCATGGTGTTATCTGATGCTCCGTCCGGCGGAACCGTCAGGCGTAATTGATAATTAGTTGGTTGATTCGCTAAATCAGTCAAAGCTGACACGAGGGAGCCGCTCCGATGCACACATACGCATGCTAAACCCTCTCACACGAATAATCTGCAGCTCTTTTAGCTAAATGAAATGACATAATCCACTCTGTGTGTGTGAATCTGTGAGTGTGTGTGTGTGTGCGCACGTGTTCCTGTATGCTGCATCACATGTGATAAAGCGGCCATAGGCATCATTCACTGGCTGAATATCTCTCTCAGTGAATGGAGAGAGTCTGTATGGCTGGCCTGTTCTGATCTCCACAATCTCTCCGTTTTCTGCGTGCCCATCAGATACTTTGGCATATGCATAATTACATCCTATATTGCAAACAGCCACGTGGTCGTAAATGGAGAGGAGAGGCGGAAACATCCAGAGCTATTATTATGTTCTTCTGAGACTTCTGCACTTTTTGTAAACGGCAGCTTCAACTTTGTTAATCCAATATTAGATTTTTTTTTTGTATCCAACTTCTTCTAAACTGGTGACACCAAGTTCATTTTTTTTGAAGGGGTAAACTTTCAGCATCAACTAATGGGGCCTATCGGTCTTGGGAGTCCTACAACCGACAACGTTGAGTAAATGGAATGGGTTACACAGATGAAATGAAATTAGATCATTTTAATTAATTAATTACTTAGTCTGTGGGCCGTAGATCCGCAATAGACCATTTGGGTATGGAATAGCACACAAGTTATCACCACTGTCATGGGTTATTGATCTAATTGAGAAATGACCCAGAGACGAGAAACAAGAGAGGGTTTAGAAACCCTTTATTGTATGCAGCAAAACGTAAATAATATTTTAATACTTTTTACAGTCCTCATTTCCTCATGCTCTGACATGGTACTCATCTCAGTATTGAGGTCCACCGGGGCGGAATCAGGTTCCAGTGGTAGCTCCTGGGGGTCCTTCCGGGGTCGGACGCTGTCTTAAGAGGAGGCGGACTGATGATCGCTGATGCATGGCAGCTGGGGGCGCTGGGACTTCCGCGGATGATCCGTCCTGGCGCAGCGCTGCTGGGCGTCTGCAGGCGACTCGTGCATCTCGGCCGACTGGTCCCGTTGACTTGTAACAACCGCCCTTATTTGATAACGCAGTAGGCAAGTGCTGCCACTAAACAAACATGCACACATATTTTTTTCCAAAACACTGTAAAGTGACTGGCACCGGAGGTCCTCTTATGATGAGACATTTTACGGGAAATACCCGCCAAACTCGTCTATAGAGGAAGCTTAGGAGCGGAAGAATTTGCAATACGCTGACCTAGCAGCAGATGCAGAAGGGCAGGATTTCCACAAGGCAGGATCATGAAACAGCGTCAAGTGGAGAATGCAGGGGTTTTATGGTCAACTCGAAGTGGAAGACATACCAAAAAAGTGATATACAGAAAAAAAAGAATACCTAATAATAATTTTAGCCATATAATGTATTTTTCCATGTGCCATCTTTTGCATTCATTGCACACAACGTAACAAATGCAACTGCATTCACATAAATTCAGGACCCAAGACAGCTCTTGAACTGCTAATAAGCTGTTGACCAGTGTCACATGAGCTGGACAGCTTATGGCCTGAGATTCTGACCACTAGAGGGAAGGATTAGCGTGGTTACCAATGTTAGTAAAGCATTTTTTTCCTTTTATATATCGTTATCCTTGTATATTGACCTACTTTGAAACATAAATTGATCTGGTCAGTCTATTAGCTATTCAGCTATCTGTATTCATTTCCAAATGAGCTCACTGTAATCCCACTTAACAGTCAACCTCTGCTTCCCATTACTCAAGCATTTGCCAAACCTGTTGGTTGTTATTTCACATCCGGAACCCGTTTCAACAGTGAATGCCCACTTTAATGCAAGACTAGAAACCACACATCTCCCATATGTCTCTCAAAACAAGCCAACTCTATCCGCACTAACACACAACATTCCACTCAAACAGATACCCCCGGAACTGCTAAAAACAAAGTACTCCTTGAACTTCTTTTCCCAATTAGCCAGATCATTGTTCTGAATTATTTATTCAACGTGGTCTGTTTATCCACGTGGGCACTCGCCCTCTGAGTCGCTCCTTGTTCTTTCCAATCACATTGGACGGGCGTTAAGCCGCAGGACGCTAACTGTGTTCAAACCAAATGCGAATTGGGCTTCCAGAGCGAATACATTTCATGTAAAGTAAACGGTTAAGAGCCATGCCCCGCGAATTGGGCTTCTTGGGCGAACTGAGCGGCGCGCCTTGGGCGTCAGGTGCTATGACTTCGCCAATGCATCATGTCATGTGACTTGAGCGAAGCACAGCGAACAGCCGCAGCACGTCAGGTCTCCCTCTCTGCCGTGGCAGCGACTGCATAGGCGACGGAGAAGCTTTAAAAGTTGGGAGAATTTGAAAGTGTGGGGGGACGAATATAGAAGAGAAAATTGATCGGGATCCCATGTGTTAGCACGTAATGTTCGCCTGCCATGGTGTGTCTGCGCGCGCGGTCGCCTCCCTTTTTGTGTGGTGGTGTCCGCGCCTCCCTTCCCACTCCCCGGGAGGCGAAGGGACGGGCATAGACCGCCCCGCACTCCGCGGACCTCTCCGGGAGCTCCAAAGGGACGGGAGAGGGTGGGTGGTGTGTGGTGGTTGGTGGAGACCCGTGCCTGCATCCAGCGCTCCGCTCCCCTGTTTTGCCGCTTAGCTCCGGAGCGCTATCTGATAGCAGCATTACATCGTACGCTCCGACTCGGAAAGCAAATGGAACGCAACATATCCTCCAGTTTTCTGGGAGGAGAAGAATCGACTCGCACAACCAGCAAGGCTAGCGCTTCGTTCGCGGGGAATAATCCCGTGGGTGTGGGTGTGTGTATGGCAGGTGAATTGTACCACGTAGCTGACGGAAGACATTAAATGCACAACAAACGTGTGGTTCCCTTGTGTCAGTACGTAATGTGGCAATGTTCGCCATGTGTACGTGTGTGTGTCTGTGCGAGTCTCTGTTTGCTCCGACAGAAGTGCATTTAGTGAGCAGTGTGTGTTCCAGTCCGCGCACACACACTCCTCTCTTTCACACACATTTCTCTCTTCCTCTCTCTCTGTCACACACACACACATTTTCTCTTTCACACACTCATCTCTTTCACTCTCTCTCTTTCACACACACTTTTCTCTTTCTCTCTCTCTGCAGCGAGGGCTTCGCTCCGGCCGGGGGATGAGAGTGCGTGTTTGCGTCCGCTCCACCCGTAGAGAGTAGAGAGTAGAGCGTGGGAGCTCGGTTTTCCGCCCAGTTCGCGTTTGGTTTGAACACACAGTTAGGACATGTGCGAGCATGGATGGCAGTCCACACCGATGAGTTGTGGCGGCCAGCCAGGAAAGTCACAGTAGTTTGGTTCTGGGAAGGTGGTTAGGGTAGGGGTTGGGGTTAGGCTTAGTGTTAACCTGAAATCCTGCTGTCACAAAACGACTTTGTGATTTAAATGACCTGTATCCAAATGTAAAGGTCAGGTTTTGCTTTGCACACCGTGATGACATTGCAGTCACTAGCCATGCGCGTAACACTGAATGCGGCTGAGAACGTTCCGCTTGGCGTACATCTGTTGTGTCATCATGTTTCTGCTCCCGCAGGAACATAAGCTCTACTGATACGGCTACTCCTAACAAAGACAGCCGAGAAAGGTGATTAAATGTGTACGTAACAGAACTGCTTAATTCGTACAAAAGAACGGAATAAATCATGTTCAGAATTAGATTGCCTTGCATTCCAGTCACACTCGTTCTGCAGTGAGTGTGTGCAACTTGCTCTACGGAGAGTGAAGAGAGAAATGCTTCATCTGAGTTTTCTTGAAATCAAATTTCTGGCACATTTTCATGTTCACCAATGTGCCATACCCTGAAAATGAATGAATGAAATTAAATAAATAAAAACCTACTATATACTGATGAGAGAATATGTATTTTGTCTTGTGAACATATTAATTATTTATAAAGCATATTTATAAACAATTGATGTCACCCTTCACCATTTGGAAATGTTTTAAATAATAAAAAAAAAAACCTATAGATGAACACCATCGTCATTTGATGTCTTTCTTTTTTTCGCGACATGCACCATTTATAGATGAGTTTAGGCTGAACGCGAAGGGGGAAAGGGGAAAGCGAACCCATGACAATGTGTGTGTGCCACAAGCGTGGAGTACGCTCTTCCTAACCTAGTGGGATGCGTTTCCAGCACTTGACAGTGTATTTGAATAATTGTGCATAAATATATAACTGTACATTCATGTGGATCTCTCCCTCGTTCTAATCTACTTTTCAATCTCTTTTCATAATGTGTGGCAGTAGGACTGCTGTCTTAACACGCCACTCAGGAACTCTCAGACAATCGTGAGATTTCTCTCTCTCTGTCCTCCATCGTAAGCTGTTTGACAATCACAGGATTGGGCAATCATACAGTTCTTCAAGTCTAATTCAAATGTGTTCTGATGATTTACTTCTCTGTGATTGGTTGTAAGACTTGATATAGCAATGGTGCTCTTTGAAAATAAACCTCAGAGTGTTTTGGACACACCTTCAACCTGTTGTTTCCTGTATGTTCTCCGCCGACCTGATGGCAGAATCAAATTCTGGTAAAGTTAGACATTGCTCTGGGAACAGGGTTATCAGTAATCTATTATCTTTATTAACAGACAACCATGTTTGGAATGAAATGAAAAAAAAAACATTTGTTTATTTGCAGTACAATGTGGCACCTTTGACATCCTACTTCAAACAGGATGCTGCTGGTAATCTGGTGAATCATCTCGTCCAGGCCATGATGACCTTATTATAAGGTGGAACTGGGCGTGCTGCCTAAAGTTACTTTGAGGAACCATAGAACACGCAGTCCTTGGTGGTGCTGGTAGAGGGCGCAGGGGACATATGTGCACGGCGTAGTGCAGAGTAAGCACATCTGATTAATGAATGTGTGCTGCCGGCAGTGACACTACATGTGCACCATCGTTTGTCGTTTGGCTGTTATGGGTGCCGTCGTAATGGCAGCCACAACACCCCACTCCAGCAGACACACTGACTGTGTCGCTCCCTATCCCCCATATAGTGCACTATAAGGGGCGCACGCCATTTTGTCTAGGGGTGTCCGAATTCTCCATGTACCCTATATAGTGCACTGAAAGTATCCCACAATGCACCGCAAAAAGTAGTGAGCATCGTATTTACCCTAGACGGAGCAATATAACCCATAATGCATTGCGAGACGTTTTAAAAAAGACTTAAATTTTTTTTTAAAAAATGGTGCGGCGGGAGTAAATAGCGACCAACCACAGCAAATAGTTATAAATGTAAGTACTTTTGACTTTTTGTGATTGTTTAATTTTATAATTATATTTTTTGTAATTATAATTTATAATAATTTTCAATGGCACCGACTCTTTACTTGACTAAAAGTAGAAAGTAACTTGTCAAAAATGTACTCAAAGTAAAAAAGTACACAAATTGTAACTGAGTAAATGTAATGCGTTATTGTCCATCTCTGATTTTATGAAATTGTTTGGCAGTGAAAGAGTTAAACGAGTG
>OMKY01257191.1:0-15435 GCA_900302395.1 Bregmaceros cantori
GTTAGAACAAAAAAATATTGTTCCCGGAACGGTTAATTTCGTTCCTGTCAGATGTTTAATGCTATGTAATATTTGTTGCGACGAACCCAAAGCGACTCGCGACAGAGGCCCGCTGGTAGCGCTCTACAGCCAAGGTCTCGTTGCGCGTCGGGGCGAACCCACAACAACACGCTGCAGAGAGTCCTGCAACGATTCCTACTTCACAGCTGCATCGTAGATTTTATAAATACTCTTGTTTTATTTTCCAAGTTATCCTCAAGTGCACTCTTTTGAGGAACAAAATAAAACCGGAGTGTTTAAGTGTTCCTGTTCCGGAACATAAAAAATTATAACGTTTCCGGTTTCGTTTCTCTTCCCAGGAAAATACTAAAAGTTCCCGGTTTTCGTTTTCGTTCCTTGAACCGGTTCAAAGCCCTGATGGGAGTGGAGGCTATAGGGGAGGTGGTGAGGAGGGGCAGACTGCGCTGGTACGGACATGTAATAAGGAAACAGGAGAACCATTGGGTGAAGAAGGTGTTGTCGTACAACTTGGAGGGGACAAGACCCAGTGGCCTAAGAAGACCTGGCAGATGACTGTGCTGGAGGACATGAAGGCACTTGGCATCGATGATAGCGGCACTCAAAGCGCTTCACAGTGACCTCTCAATCACACATTCACACACCAATGGCGGCTGCTGCCATACAAGGTGCTCGCCACGACCAAATTGGGAGCAATTTGCAGTTCAGTGTCTCGTCCAAGGACACTTTGGCATCGAGACTGACGGAGGCGGGATTCGAACCACCAACCTCTTGGTTTTCAACCCTCCAGTCAACGGCCGCTCTACCAACCGAGCTACAGCCAGGATAAGGGATGTCAAAATATGGTTACTGAGATGATTCGTTAATCATCGTCATCAGTCCATGAATTGTTTAATCGTTAACCTTTTTAGACTTTCTTGGTGCAGCTAGATAATATGGTGCGGTACAAGACATAATGGCTGTGTCTGAAATCGCCCCCTAACCCCCATATAGTGCACTATATACGCCATTTTGTAGGGGTGTCCGAATTCTATCCCACAATGCACTGCGAAATGTAGTGAGCATCGGATGTACCCTAGACGGAGCAATATAACCCATAATGCATTGCGAGACGTTTTAAAATGACCTCAACTTAATTCCTATTGCTATTGACTCCGCGGCGGAGTCAATAGCGACCGACTGCGGCGAATAGTTATAAATGTAAGTATTTTTGTAATATTTTTTATAATTATATTTTATAATAATTTTGACAGCGCCGACTCTAGTGTCCGAAATCTCGGCCGTTGCTGTTGAGTGCACTATAAGTGAGTGCACTATATGGGGGAGTATGGAGTAGGGGATAGGGATCGATTTCGGACACAGCTAATTTTTAACCTGCACGACAACATGCGTTATCAACAGGTGGTAGCAACTTCAAAAATTGAAGCCATAATAATAATAATAATTTAATAGTATCATGGTTTTCCAGAACGCACACACACTCTTAGCACTATTTGTGTCTGCATGAGAACGTGCCAGACTCTGTTACCTGTGTGTGTGTGTGTGAACTTGCGCACAAGCTTATTATTGTTTGTGTGTGCGTGTGAAGCCACCAGGCTCTCTCACCTGTGTTTGTGTCTGTGCGTGAGAACGTGCGCACACTCTCACCTGTGTTCATGTGTGCGCGAGTGTCTGTGTGTGTGCGTGCGTGCACACGCCACGCCACACTCTCACCTGTCTTTCCGTGTGCTTTGGGGAGCTGCGCGCCGTGTCAAGCACGGGGCGTTTCCCCCCTAGCGGCTCCGAGCTGCACACTGTGTCCCCACGACGCGTCTTCCCGGGAGACGCAGGCGCCCCCCCCACCCCCCCGGCGGCACGGGGAAACGGCATACGATTAAGGACTTTTAGTGTTCAATGCTCCAGGGGGGGTGGGTTATCTTTCAAAACAACTTTTTTTTAGGCTATGCAGCAAGTATGGCTGCACTGCGGGTGCTTAAATTCAGCCTTAGCCAATGTCTAGTGCTAATTAGCCATTGTCTGAAGTCAAATTGACTGTGGTTTAGCTAGCTAAAAATGTGAATATTAATATCTCAGCACATCTCAGCATAAAAAAATATGCTTGTAGCTAGAGAAGTAACTGATTAATCGATTAATTGATGATAATCGATTATTGAATTAATCAGCAACTAATTTGATAATCGATTAATCGACAGCGATTGATCGCTTCCTTGTTTGGACACTCCTCTGCTTAAATGTGTTGAATATGTTGTTCAACGTTTGCAACATCAACAATGTCTCAGCTTAATAATCACTACAATTTTGTGCGCCGCAGTAGCTCAGTCTGTAAAGAGTGAGTACACGGCAAAGCACACAAATGGAACATGTGTGGCACACAGAATCGTGGGTTCGCTCCCCCTCCCCGAAATCTTTTCCGCATGTCGCCTCCCCCTTCTTCACCCTTTTTCCAGCCAATCCTGAATAAAGCTCCTCGTGGGGTGCAAAACAAGACATTTGTTCCGAAAATACAAATGTTCCGATTAATCGATTAATCGCCAGAAAAGATGACCGATTAATCGTTAGTTGCAGCTCTACTTGTAACTTGTCCTGATTGTGAGCACAATTTTATTTATTATTTTATTTTAAATGTAATTAATGTATATGCACCATTTTCGATTTCTATCGACAGGATTAGTATTTTGTTCCACTTACAATGTACTTTTAATGTACTTTTGTTTCGTTTTTCATTGCCGTTTCTGTGGCTTTTGTATGAGAGGATCTCTAAGTAAATACATTTTACTTACTTACTTACATAGTATGAAAATTAGATGGTATACATCTATTACTGGTAGATGGCGGGGGCGTGTCTGAGAAGACTCCCACCCTAGGCAACAATATTAGCACTGCACCTGCAATTACACAGGCTCATGTTAAAAATATAATTATTTGGGGTCCGTGTTGGCCGAGTGGTTATGGACACCGCATCTAACGCGACCCCATTCATGTTAGTGGCTACCGCAGTGTCGCGAGTTCGACTAGGCTCGTCGACTTGTCTGCAATGTCTACCCCCGATCTCTTCAACCCAGTTTCCGACTAATCCTATCCAATAAGAATGGAAAAACGTTAAAACGTTAAAAAATAAAAATAAAATGATTTGACTTGTCTTTCTTCTCTGCAACATTGAAATAATATTGTATTATGATTTTGAGCTTAGAGCAACTTGTATGAAACCTTTTTTTTTAAACCATGGTGGAACATTGTGGTGGTCAGCGTCCCTATGAAAAGATGAGAAGATGAGTCTGTGTGTGTGTGTGTGTGTGTGTGTGTGAGTCGGTTAGGCGAGTCATTGTGCGTGTATGAATCAGTTTGTGTGTGTGAGTCAATATGTGTGTGTGTGTGTATGTGTGTGTGTTTATTGAAGGGCCTGTGTGTGCCCAGTGTATTGTGACGTTGGGGCGCTTTGTATTTTCATTAATGATGCAAATTCACCAGCCATTCATGTCATGTTCAATGGACTACCAGACCTTGGACTACATCACCACTACACACACCACTACAAAATACATACATACTCTCTCTCTCTCTCTCTCTCTCTCTCTCTCGCTCTCTCTCTCTCTCTCTCTCTCTCTGCCTCTCTCTCTCTCTCTCTCTCTCTCTCTCTCTGCCTCTCTCTCTTTCACTCCCATCTCTCATTCTCTGTCCCTCTCCTGTCGCTCTCCATCTTCTCTATCTTTCTCTCTTTCCCCTTTCTATCTCTCCCCTTCTGTCTCTGCCTGTCTCTCTCTCTCTCTCTCTCTCTCTCTCCCCTACTGATGCCACCCTGCGTGTGTTCCTAATCCTTCGATGAATGAGCCACTGCTGCCACTGTGTGCACATCACACTGACCATGCAATGCACACATAGACACACACACAGATACACACAGAAACACATTCATATATATACACACACAGGTACACATACATATACACACAGGTACATATACAGATACACACACACATACACACAGGTACACATACTTATACACTCACACAAACATATACACACAGGTACACATACTTACACATACTACACAAACAAACAGATACACACACATATACTCACAGAAACACACACAGATGCACATAGGAACCTATACATAGACACACAGAAACCTATGCAGATACACACAGTAACACATGCTGAGATGCACATAGAAAAACTCATGCTGAGAAAAGCGTAGAAAGAGACACAGAAACACACTGTGACAGACTCTGCATACATGCAGACACCGACACCTCCCCCTCACGGAGAGTTCCAGAAGGTGGTTTAATGGAGAATAAAAGGCATCGTTACAGACACAAACCCTGGTTTTGCTACACCAGCGCTGTGGGATGGTTTTATTTGGTCAGACCTTCCATTTTTGGTCCAAAGTCTGGGATCCCCCATGTAGCATCACCGTGGAGACCCCCGTGCTGATTCATGTTCATTTTGTCCCACGTCATGTGTGGTTCCAACGTCCCCCGTCGTGATGCTTAAATCATCTATTCCCAACCGGGGGTCCGCGGACCCCCAGGGGTCCCTGGACCACCGTTTGGGGGTCCGCGAACGGCCGAGGTCAATTTGCGTTTAGAGACGAATTGAGCGATCTGAGCTGCAATACATTCTCCTGCCACAAGAGGGGAGTAAAGCATCTTATAAGCCCAATGCAGCTAGCCGTCAGCTAGATGGTTTAAGTGAGGTTTTGAATAAATAAAACATTGACCCTGATGGCGTTGTTAACTGTCATTAATAGATACACATTTGTTCACCAATTTAAAGATATAGTATGCAGTTTTTCACAATATTCCAAATGCTGCTACTGTGTTATTTTGTGGTTCAATTAATTATTTTACGAAAAGATCACATGAGATATTGAAAGTCTTCAACAGCATAATTTATGTATAGATTTTATTAGATGTGCACCATAAATAATGGAGTAAATGCTTTTGGTTGGTTTTTAGTGGTCCGCGAGTTGCTTTGGGCTGGGAAAGGGGGTCCTTGGGATGAAAAAGGTTGGGAACCCCTGGCTTAGATCATCCATCGGTCTTTCTTGTTGTGGAAGAGCGGACACGTGGAACTGTAGGACATAGTGCAGAACAAGGCCAGACCCTAGAAGTGTTTCCACCTGTCACATTTCAAGTAACGTGTCAAGTAGGACGGCAACGATTAGTCGATTAATCGATGACTAATCGATTATAGAATTAATCGTTAACAAATGTAATAATCGATAATCACCAAGAAATGTAATCTTTGTTACTTCTGCAGTTTTCTTTTGACATGTTGCCCCTTTTGTCCACTTAAATTTGGTGTTAATACATAATATTTGAAAATATGAAATATTAAATGAAAAAAAATAACAAAAATAATTCTAAATATTACGGCATGAATTTTAAAGTTTGAGTTTGAATTCTTGTACATTTTGTTGGTCAAGAGGCACCAAATTTGACTATATTTTAATATATTTTATAAGATTAATATCTTGTTATTGTTGCTCAGCGTTGCTATTTCGGATTTTTAAAAGAGAAAAAACATCCAACCGACGAGTCGAATAATCGTTTCAATGATCGGCAACTAATCAATGATTGAAACAGTCCCCTGGTGGTGATGCTGCTGAACTCAGGGGGTCCTGGGCAGTACTGGCCATTATACTGACTGGAAATATGGTGTGGGTGTCATAGAAGTTTGTGATGTCATAGAGCTTGTCTTTAACTGGACTTTTTGGGGCCCCCCTCCGACACTTTTGAGTTATGATTCAGACAGTCGTCGGCCCGAGCTTTAACCTTGGGGTGTCAACAGCCGTGGCGGACGCGGGGATTTAGAACCAGGGCCCTTACATCGGGGGGGCTTTGAGTTTCTTTATCTCTCTCTGGCTCTGGTCACGAAGCTTGTCGCTTTTGCTGGGCACCCCAGGGGAAACCTTAAAATACAATAAAACACGCTATGCAAAAGGACTTGGATTTGAACCCAGGGCCTTCTTGCCGTGCTAAGCATTGAACCGCCGTGCCGAGTGGCGTCCTGAGCCAGCTGACCATACAGCCCATAAATAAATCCTCCCATGTCTATACAGTGCATATACTATACACTAAACTGTAGTGTATAGTATACACTACAGTTTAGGAGACTATAATGTAATAATTGTTTCATGAAAATATTCCCGTGCGTTGCACAAGTGGAGTTTCTCAGCAGCAAAGGCACTTTTCGTCAGCGCCCTCTGCTCTGTCGCTGGAAATATCCAGGATGGCGCTGGAGTCTGTCAGGTGGAGTGTTGCTAGTAGTCAACTCCAGCAGCCAAAAATATGATTTTTTTTTCTCCAGCAGGAACTCCGCGGAGGCACACAGGGTTTTTTGGTTAAAATCTTGACACGAGGTTGAACGCCTGTAAGTCGCCCCCTACGGGAAAAAGCTTGGCAGTTGAGTGCCTTGTTAGCGTTTGGGAAACTCATCAAAATTGAAACGTTGGCTTAGTAAAAAAAAGTGCAGGTTGCACAACAGTTCTGGGACTGTTTCTCTGCCTTTACAATACCTCACGCTGCCACAGAGCTAGCAAGTTAGTGATATGGCTGATAGGCAGGGCTCCGAACCGGTTCAAGGAACGAAAACAAAAACCAAAAACGAACATAATTTTATGGAATTTTATGAGGAGCTGAAACAGAAACGAAAAAAGATTTCTTCAACTGTTCCGGAACAGAAACTGAACATTATGAAATCCACGAAATCGTTCTCTATATATTTGAACTTATCCTATGTCTGGGAGACTATTTATGTTGTGCATCCAGCCAACTTTCACTATCAGTTATGCATCTGGGGCTCCATCTTGTGGACAGACAAGGAAGCGAATGTAATGGCATTTTAAACCCAGTTGCACGTTAATACAGTTGCACTGAAGTTTGAAAGTCCACCAAATGTATTTTGTATTAACTGTATCTCAACTTAACATTGCACAAAATAAGGAACTTTAAGAAGGAACGAAATGTTTCCGTTCCGAACCGGTTCAGGACCGATATTTTGGTGGTGGAACGGGTCCGAGAACGAATACTTTAAACATAGGCCTGCCTGAACCGTTCGGAATGGAACTTTTTAAAAATAATTTCACTTTCAAGCCCTGCTGAATGGCACACGTAATTATCACGCAAGTACAAGGAACTATCATATAGCTTGTAGTAGTAAGCAATGTGGGGGTGAGAAGAGCAGGAATTCTCCAAAAACAATATGAACGGTAAAATAATGTCCACAAGACAGTACTTTCATTTTTTTTTAAATTTCTGATTATTTATTTATAATATATTTTCGGTGGCCCTTTCGGACTATTTTTTCAGGATTAGCTGGAAAGTGGTGAAAAAGACATGTGTCATAGCTGTCGGTGAAGGGAAGCGACCGCACAACGCTCAGCATCATTATGGCAGATGTATGCTTTGTAGTGCAATGACTTAACAAACTGAGCTACTGCAGCGCACAGGGATTTCAATTTCTTTAAAGTTATTTTTTCCGGCGTCAGCGCCGTTTTTCCATCTTTATTGGATAGGATTAGTCGGAAACTGGGTTGAAGAGATCGGGGGTAGACATTGCAGACAAGTCGACGAGCGTAGTCGAACTCGCGACACTGCGGACGCTGCGGTAGACACAGCGGCACTAACATGAATGGGGTCACGTTAGGTGCGGTGTCCATAACCACTCGGCCAACGCGGACCCCGGGATTTCATTTTCAATAAAGATTGTTCAGCCTTGCTCATAATTAAATGATTAATGATACACGTGGCATAAATGTTCATTAGTCTTTTTCTTATCTTATCTTTTTTTTTAAAGTTATTTTTTAGGCGCAGGCGCCGTTCTTCATTCCCTTTATTGAGAGATAATGACAGGATTAAATCACAAGTCGAGGAGTTGTGCGAACTCACGACACTGCTCGGCTCGTGGCCTGGGAGCCACGCTTTCCAACCGCTCGGCCACCACGCCCCCCGCCACCCCCCTTTCTCATCTTTTTCTTAGGTTATTTTTTGGCCGCAAGCCCCATTTTTTTCATTCCTTATTGTGAGACAGTGACAGGATCAGTTCGGAAACTGGGATGAAGAGTCAGGGGAGACATTGCAGAAAAGCTGGAGAGGGCATGCGAATTCGTGGCACTGCTTGAACTATGGTCCGCTGGGGGGCGCATTCTATAACCACTCTGCCACCGCGCCCCCCCTCGTCTTTTTCTTATCTTAAGAAAATCTAAATCCATGATTTCAGAGAAAGAAATAACCTCAATAGTTTTTAGACACTGCTAATGGAATAATGAATAAGTAGACTATATAACTATTTTTATTTATTTATTTATTTATTTTTTAGGTAATTTTTTTCCGGCGTCAGCGCCGTTTTTTCATCTTCATTGGATAGGATTAGTCGGAAAATGGGTTGAAGAGATCGGGGGTAGACATTGCAGACAAGTCGACGAGCGTAGTCGAACTCGCGACACTGCGGACGCTGCCCCACTAACATGAATGGGGTCGCGTTAAGTGCAGTGTCCATAACCACTTGGCCAACGCGGACCCTAGACTATTTAACTATTTGACAATGCCCACCACATCATAGAGGCCTAGTCCATTACACTGTATTCCATCTGTGACCATGTCAACATTTGCTCTAATAGCTCCATGGCTCCAATCCTTTTCATATAAGCCCAGTAGCCGCCTGGCAGCTGCTGGGATCGCTGCCATAAATCATGTTACTGGGCGTTTACAGCGCGGCCCAGAGGAAAGATTGGCTTACTGCGGCTCACTGCCAAATATTACAATGACATCCAGGGGCCATTCGACCTGGTTATTGATGCTAATGCTTGCAGTAGCTGATGGAACTCTGTGAGTGCGGAGAAGCCACACACACCCACAGCACGGCTATCAATTACCACCTTAATGCTGTTCCAACCTGACCTGCCGTTAATCCGACCCAAGTTGAAAGAACCAGAACCGGTGACTTCCAGCGTTCATTTTCTGGAGTTACTGCGGGCAGTGAGCCAGTATTTGGTGGAGGAGGAATGGTCTGAATTGTTGCCAGGTTTCCCTGAACGGTGCTGGCCGACGCTGCACTTCCACCCATCCCCCACTCATGTATTGGACTTGGGGAAATCTGATTATATTGTTTTACAATGGAAACAAGTTCATTGTCTTGTTTCATCATCATAGTTCACTTTCTCCGCTTGTAGCAGAATGTGCACCAACATGGGTCAGCCTTCTCCAGAGTTTCCGGTCCAGTGTCATTCTGTTGAGGGTTTGTAGGTCAAGTCCTGACCATTTGTAGACATTGTCGCGCCATCTTTTGGGTTGTCTTCCTCTGCTTCTCTTGCCGGCCACTAGTCCTTCGAGTTTTGTCAGTCCTGTTTGGGATCGCTTGATGTGTCCGTAGAGTTTGAGGGTTCTGCTTTTGATTATTGCCATTATTGGCATGAGTGAGGTTAATCTGTGGAGTTCTTTTATTTCTATGTCTTTTAATCAATGTGTTCTCATTCTTATCTTATGTGCTTTGTCTTTGTCTGACTGTGAAGTTTTTGCAGCCCTTTCGGGACATTTTCAGCTTCATTAAACAGGATTGAATTGGGAAACGGGTGAAAGAGACATGGGGGGTAATGAAACCCACGACTCTCCATGCCATTGCCGTACAGTGGTGTTGTTTGCAGTGCACCGCCCATCCGACTAATATAGCATGATAGCAGTTAACTTATAAGGGTATTCTAGAGATTTTTGTTCCATTTTATTTTTTAAGTTATTACTATGGCTATTTTTTGTGCCATTTTTCCTCATTATTGACAGAGTTAGCATGAAAGGTGGTCGAGGGCAGACCTGCAGAACATGTCGGCGAGGGGTAAGCGAACTCACAACGCTGCGTGTGCTGTGAACTAAAGCCACAGGCACAAGATAGTCTGCGTGCTGGATGCAGTGGTCTAACCAACTGCGCTACACAACTGGAAATATTGCCCAAGGCTAGCCTAGATGCATTCTTGTATTGGCAGTGTTCCAATCTGCAATTCACGCCATTGTTGCGAGCGGTAAACATGTTTCTCTACCTAGACACTCGCCAACACAATGGTTTGTCAAGTGCTTTGTAAAATGCATGTTTCGTGCTCCAGCTTTCTTTGTCTGCTGTCCAACATCCACTATTTTTATCCCCGGCTAGTGAAGTGCTTGTGCGGCCCCAGTTTCACACGCTCCCTGCAGATGCGTTTGATCCACATTTAATCCAAAGTGCAGAAAACGGGGGTGGGGGGGGGAGGGGGAGAAGGGACATGAATGACTCATGAGTGGCGCGGGCGGTGGAGGGGGCGCCTCCTCCAACCAAGAGCCACTACAGCGTTTAATAGGATCCTGTCGACTAACCTAGCGGCGTGCTGCGGCCGCTTGTCAATCCTGTAGCCTGAGGCAGATCTGGGCGGAGCGGCGGCCCTCTCGGAAACGAAGTGAGCGCTCGTGGAGACGTGTGGGGGCGACGGAGGCAGGGACCCGGAAACTATGCAGACACCCTGGTTTCTGCAGGCATTGATCTGAAAGTCAAAGTTTATTTACTGTAGTTTTAACTTTATTTTAGGGCTGCAACTAACGGTTATTCTGATAATCGATTAATCAGCCATTTTTACTGCGATTAATCGATTAATCGGTTCATTTTTCCTTTAAATCGGAACGATTATTAGCATTAATTGTAATTATGAAACATTATTAAATGTTTGCAATGTTAATATTACAAACGTTTTGCTGTTTTGCTATCTCCATTTTATAGTAATATCATGAAAGAGCCTACTCTTACGGGATAAATTATAACACATTGGGCTTTCACGCAAGCTTACGTGTTGTCTTTATTGTATTGGGGGCCTTGACACTGGAAGAATTGCATTGGGAACAACATATATTCAACACATTTTTGCAAAGAATAGGCCAAACCATAGAGCGATTAATCGATTATCAAATTAGTTAGCGATTATTTCAATAATCGGTTATCATCGATTAATCGGTTGCAGCTCTACTTTATTTACTTTAATTTTATTTGAAGTCCAAAAAGTATTTTTTTTTATTTGGCTAGCATGTTACAAAAGTAAAATTAAAACAATAATTTTACGGGGCCGTCGTTGTTAATGTGGCTAACCGAAGGACGGCCCTCATTCATAGTAATAGCGCTGTGGTTTAGTTCACTGCGTCTGCAGTGATGCGAGTTCTACTCCCCCTCCCCTCCCTTTCCTGTGTTTTTATTATATATTTATACATACATATTACCATGGTTAAATCGATAATAGGAGACTTTTAAAAGGACGTATCTCTGACTGTTCTGACTGACTGCGATGGTACCCCCAGCCCTATTGATGTACATGATGGGAGGGATTAGCAGCAATTGCTCTTTTCCTGGTCCTGGGGACGGCCTGAAGGGCACCGACCGCTTTTTCTCCGGTTCTCTGCATTTGTTTTTTGTTGTTCTGTCACATGTATCGCAGACAGCGCAAAGCCGCACGCCTTGCTTGTTAGCGCCTTATGGTGTGCTGCAGCGTCAATTGTTGCCCGCTCTCTCTCATGACTGACGCTGTGATCGGGTCACGGCGAAAGCACGGCGGAACCTCGCATACGTTGCAAACCGGCCCGCGTTAGCGCGTCTTTCGAGGCGAGCGGGTGGGGGGTGGACCCGATTCACACGCCGCCGCTGGCAGGACCGAGCGTTTTCATATCACGTTTAATTGGAGGACGCAGTGACACGCGGCGCCCTGGGAGTCGGATGAATGGCAGCTAGCAAGGAAGAAAATCTGCTACTGTATATATTAAAAAAAAACGACTTCTCGACTCCGGCCAGGAATGTAAATTAAAGCCGTCAGCACTCTCCGACGCACAGCGCGGATCGGCGGGGTCACGACGGGTGGAATGATTGGCGATCACAGCCAAGCGCTCGTCTCCCTCGTGGGCTTATGTAAGCGTGTCGGGGAGAATGTTGTTTATGCTATTACGACGCGCTTACAGGACGTGTGTGTCTGTGTGCTCGCTACTACACATGTGCTGAGGATTCTGCAAAGGGATGCGTTGAAATAATCACTTCTTGACGTGAGTGGAGTTGACTCGTTAACTCTTTCAGACTAACACAGAGGTCCTACAGCTAACACGTACCGCCTGCTCGCCCCTCTTCACCCCCTCCCAGCTAATCCTGAATGAAGATGAAAATCCATTAGAAGAAAAATACATTAAAGATCTAATCAAAGATTTTTATAAAAACAAAAAAAAAGTTAGGGATGCACCGATACCGGTATCGGGTATCGGCCCCGATACTCACTTATGTACTTGTACTTGTCAAACAGTTGCCGATACCATGAACTGATAACATGAACTGATACCATGACGCGATACCATGAACCAATACGATGAACCAATACCATAAAGATACCGATACCACTACTGTGAAATGATGCGGTGTTACGTTGCTGCCCGCACCTGTGAACTAAGTCACAGGCAACAGTGGTGGATGCGGATGTCTTACTGACTGCGCCAGCATCAATCTGTTTTTTGCAGCACAAAATGGCAATCTTTGACACGTACACACACACACACACACACAAGTGGCTCTTCCATAATAATGGTTTGAGACTTTGGCATGTGTCCGAACATCGCTCTCTATCTCCTACTCCCTACCCCCTATATAGGGCACTCACTCATAGTGCACTCAACAGCAACGGCGGAGATTTCGGACACTCGAGTTGGTGGCGTCAGAATTTTTATAAAATATAATTATAACAAATAGAATTATAAAATGTAACAATCATCAGAAAAAGTCAAAAGTACTTACATTTATAACTATTTCCTGCAGTCGGTCGCTATTTACTCCTGCCGCTCCTTTACTCCTTTTATTCTTAGTTTAGATCATTTTTAAAACGTCTTGCATATTGCTATGTCTAGGGTACATCCGATGCTCGCTACTTTTTGCAGTGCGTTGTGAGATACTTTCGGTGCACCATGTAGGGTACATGGAGAATTTGGACACCCCTACAAAATGGTGTGCACCCCGGGGGATAGGGAGGGATTTCGGACACAGCCTTTGAGCTGTACAGTCTAGCCTTGCATTGAGAAAGATGACAAACATGTTGTTCTCGTCCTCTTCAGTCGTGTCTCGTGCCTTCTTTACAAAGATACAGTATCTATTTTTATCAGGGGAAGCGGGTGCCGCGCCGAGGCCAAACTCATTATTCGTAGGCGTTGGAAGCGCGTCCAGGGCCACCGAGGGGAAGACATCAAAGTGAGACAAAGCCGCGCGCGCCGCCATGCGCCGGCGGCAGAGACAAAGAGGAGGTTCCCGGCTAACCTTCTACTAATGCTAGCCTGCAGCCAGGCCGGCTACAGCAGACTGTGTCCTGTGCCGTGTCTCAAATGGCACACTAGGGTCAGTGCACATATATATTAAGTATAGACACTGACTTTTTGGTGAACTCAACTCAACAGATTTTTATATATCGCCAACATCGCAGCCAAAGCTGCCTCGAGACGCTTCACAAAAGTGATTTTGTTTTTAGATTTCAGTTTAAAAAATACCACATCTTTCTTCTCACTTCTTTATAGTCCTCCGTTAAAGGAGTTCTGTTAACCAATCTAAGCAAATTAACACTAACCACAACTAATCAAAAACTGTAGGTATTCTTTCAACTAGGCCGAGATCAAGATTGATTGAAAATCTCTATCTCCTCTCTCTTCTTTCTTCTCTCTTCTTTCCAGTCCTCCGTTAAAGGAGTTCTGTAACCAATCCAGATTACTCTCCTCAACTGGGCTAACAAGGTTGAACGTTAGTTAAGTAAATAGCTGCTATATTTCTTAAATCAAGCAGCTGTTTACCCAACTGCCTTTCAAACTTGGAGTCAACCGTGTCTGCTGGCCACTAGGCAGATCTGTTGGTGTCATGCTAGAGACGTTTTGATTGGGATGTGTGATTACTTTTGACATACCAGTTCTGTGCTGCCAGCTTCGTGCACACCCCACCATAACATTTGGTATGCAAAAGGTGGACATGGGCAAGAGATGAACTTGTGTCAATAATAAACGAACCATCCGTCAGCATGCACGCATGTTTGTCTGTTTGTGCACGCTCTGTGGTATGTGCACGTGGGGAGGACATCTGGTTATTTTTTCCGCCGTTTTTCCATCTTTATTGGATAGGATTAGTCGGAAACTGGGTTGAAGAGATCGGGGGTAGACATTGCAGACAAGTCGACGAGCGTAGCCGAAACTCGCGACACTGCGGACGCTGCCGTAGACACAGAGCCACTAACATGAATGGGGTCGCGTTAGGTGCGGTGTCCATAACCACTCGGCCAACGCAGACCCACCTGGCTGCATTCTGATATGCTGCGTTGATGTGATGTTTTGATGTGTCTAGACCACTTCGCTGGTGTCTGATTCCCCGGCATCTCCAATCGTTTAGCAGGATTTTGTGAATGCCCAGAAGGCCTGTATGTTTTTGTCTCAAAATCAAATCCCAATTTTTGTCTCAGAAATGTTAGCGTTCGATTGCAACTTTTCAAAGCAAAAAAAAGAAAATGTGTAGTGTGCTGTCATAATAAAGTTCAAAATTGTGTGGCAATGGTTGACATTAAAACAGTTGTGTAGATGAATACATGTCATTGATTGTTGAAAGATTGTTCAAGATTACACTATTATGCAGTGACGCAAGCTGAGGTTCTTGGTGCCAGCCTGCCAGACTGGGGGATTGGCCTGTGATTGGCTGGCCACGTTTCATCACCCCCTCTTAGTTTGACCAATCAGCGACCAGTGAATGTGGCCAAGGAAGGCTAGATTCTGGACCCACATCTCAACGGGTCCTGAAACCTGGCCTGGCCGATCTGACCTTGTGGAGAAGCGATTTTCGAGGTGGATGTACATGTGAACTGTGCTGTGCTGGCCTTAAGTAAGCCAGTAGAACAGGGGTTAGAGTGTCCTGCCCGAAGTCGGTGATAGGGGGATGAGAGAGCAGGGAAGAGCAGACCGTGACTCATGACCGTGAGGGGGAAGTGATCTCATGGCGCTGTGTGTGCTGTGACTACGTGGTACGTGGGTGATGGCCCACACCTAGCAGAGACGGCCCCATAGGATGCTAGGGATAGATTTTGATCACATGAGGTGATGGTAGGGACAGTTGGCGTCTCTGTAAACAGGCTAGGCAGTTATAGAAGTGGTAACTATGATAAGACTTTGAAGGTATGTGGAGATATAGACAAGAAGGTGAGAAATGTAAAAAAAAAAAACGTTAAGAAGGTAATAGTTATGAAGTTCAGTATGTTGGTTGATGTACATGTACATTTTAAAGTGCAGTTAGATTTATACTTTTAACTGTAGCCCTAGCAAGAATCGAGTTGTTAACCTGTTTTAACTGGTTCAACTTGTTTTAACTTGTCCTGACCTGTTGCGGTGTCCAGCAACTCTGCTAAGCCCATTTTGTACA
>OMKY01257215.1:0-11313 GCA_900302395.1 Bregmaceros cantori
GGGGGGGGGGGGGCGGAGGGGGGAATAATATTTACTCGAGAGTTGAAGGTCCTCCTGCGATCATCTTTAAGTCCTTCCAACCTACACTGGAGCTATGGGGGACACAGCAGTGGACACCACGCGTCAGTGAAAGCAGAAGCCAGCGCACACGACAAACCACACGACACATACACACGGCTTTCTAGGGTTGGCATCAGTGCGGGACTGGGGGACAACTTTTCAGGCCGGGGATTTTTAAGACCATGGTCACCACCAGGTGTTGAAGGGGAACAAAATTAAAAGACTGCTTAACTGATCAAAGTGCACCAGGAGACACAGAGGCTGTGTCCGAAATCGCTCCCTAACCCCTAGCCCCTAGCCCCTGGATAGGGCACTGACTATATAGTCCACTCAATCTCAGCGACGAGATTTCGGACACTAGAATCGGCACTGTTAACTTACGTCACCGCTGTCACATAGTGACGTCATTGCCTGTGGGCATTGGCCGTAGCATTCGCATGTTTTTTTTAAATAATAAATGTATACTTTATCACAGAAAATCAATTATACTCACATTTATAATTATTTGCCGCCGACGGTTGCTGCTGCGTCCTGACGCCGTCCGCCATTGTTTTTGTTTTGGAGCGTGCGTCGTCTTCTTCTACGTTTTAATTAGTGTAATGCGTCTCGCAATGCATTATGGGTTATATTTCTCCGTCTAGGGTACACCTGATGCTCACTACATTTCACGGTGCATTGTGGGATACTTTCAGTGCCCTATCTAGGGTACATGGAGAATTCGGACACCCCTACAAAATGGCGTGCGCCCCATATAGTGCCCTATATGGGGGTTAGGGGGCGATTTCGGACACAGCCATGGATTCTGCTACCAATGTGCTTTCTGGCAGCCATTGCATTTCCAACATGCTTTTGTTTACTCGGCCAATTTGGTTTCACAGTTTATTAGCACAGTTGATTAGACTCTACTTTTTACTTGTAAACATCCTACCAGTTTGTTATGTCCATCCAGGCACTGTGAACTTTCTGAGGAGCTCTGCCAACTACTGCATGTTGCTTGTAAATGTGATGTTGAAATAAATCTGGTTATATAACAATTACCCATTCTATCGTCATTAACAATGGTTTTAGGATATTCGAGGCTTTCGATGCTTCTGATTCCAGAAAACGCAGGATGTGACGTCGATCTCCTTGTGCGAGCACTTGCATTTGGTGGGCTTTGGTGAATAGCTGACCTGTCCATGTGATTCATGTGACGCATCATCAGTAGTGAACCCCTGGATCATTGGGTATTTCGGCCTTTAACACTAGACACCTGAAAGTGTTTCAAAGGTGGATGTGTATTGTTTTAGACAAAAACTCGGCCCCTGTCTGCAGTGCACATAAGCCAACACCATTTTGAAACAAATTGTTTGTTTTAATACATTGTTATACTAGCACAATGAATAATTGTGATTTGGTCATGTGTTTTATGGCAGAAAAATATTTTATTTTCATGCAATATTGTGACATACAGCCCTAGATCGCAATTTTCTGTATCTAAAACAATCACTTTTATAGAAATTATAAAAGAAGATAATTTCATTTACCTATCCAAATTTCACGGAATTTATTCGGAGAACACTGCATTTTATGCATGTATGTGCTTCAACAAACTAACATGGATGGATGTCACGGCAACAAGTTCGGACACTACATTACCCAGAATCCTAAGCCAACACCATGCAGTCTGTCATGGGTTATTTGCAAAGCTATTATGGATTACATGACGATGCCATCTTGCCCCACAATGTCTCATTCAGCACTTTTTCTTCAAACCTGAAAATCTTTTTTTTTCTCTAAATTTTTAAGTTGTGATAAGAAAAACATCTTCACTAAATAGCATAATTGTTAATAATCACACATGCAAAAATGGGAACTACAAACATGAACACATGCAGTGTTTGGAAGGGTACTTAGCAAAATCAATCCCGTACATTTACAAATTACTCATTAAAAATTGTAATCTGAAAGGGATTCCCATTGCCACATTTAAAAGGTAAAGTAAGGGATTTTCCCATTACTTTGAGATTACTTCAAGACATTCAATTTAATACACCCCAATATTTTTTTGGATTTCTTTACTTCAAGGTTTTGGTGCAAAATGGTGAACTATAAATGTTGCTTGTGTCATATAAACGTGTGGATTCTTGCGGTTTCTTCTGCTACATGCACATTTACAACTTAATACAATGTTCTCAGTCTGAACGAATGCCAAATGATAAAGGGCTTAGTAAAAAGGTCGAAGCAGCAGAGTAAGCAGACGACTCATTGGCCGTGTCCGAAATCGCCCCCTAACCCCCATGTAGTGCACTATATGGGGCGCTGCTATCTTGTAGGGTTGTCCGAATTCTACATGTACCCTAGATAGTGCACTGACAGTATCCCACAATGCACCGCAAAATGTAGTGAGCATCGCATGTACCCTAGACGGAGCAATATAACCCATAATGCATTGCGAGACGTTTTAATAATGACCTAAACGTTAAAAAAAATGCGGCGGGGGTAAATAGCGACCGACCACGGCAAATAGTTATAAATGTAAGTACTTCTGACTTTTTGTGATGATTGTAGAATTGTATAATTATTTTTTCATAATTATCATGAATTATATTAATGATTATAATTAATCATTAATTATAATTTCATAATTATATTTTATAATCATTTTGACGGCGCCAACTCTAGTGTCCGAAATCTCGGCCGTTCCTGTTGAGTGCACTATAAGTGAGTGCACTATATAGGGGATAGGGAACGATTTCGGACACAGCCATTGAATGAGAAAACATCTATTATCAGGACCAACCGACATCGGTGCCTGAGGAGATTGATGATCTATGTTGAAGAGCATTCTGCTACAAGCAGAGATTGTGAAAAAATTAGATAAGGATTGAGTATGAAAATTATTTTAATCCTGCATTATTATTTTAAGGAAATGCAAGTGTAACTCTAATCTTGATTACAGATTAGAGTATCTTTCAAAATATAGCTCTAATGGACTGCAGTTCATATTTTCTGCAATGTGTTGTTGAAACTCAACCCTGAACGTGGGCCAGGCTCTATAGTGCCCGTGTTTGCTCTGTCATCCAGGACACTGTTGTTGTGTCCTCCTGTCCAGTTTCCAAGACTGGAGCATTTTGTGAGGTGAGGGCATCTAAAGCATGACACCGACCCAGATCATCAAGATGTTCAGCACAGCACTGCACAATTAATAGATTTTGAAACAAAACGTTTGTTTTAGTTCATTGTTATACTAGAACAATGAATAATTGTGATGCGGTTATGTTTTATGGCAGAACAATATTTTATTTTCATGCAATATCGTGACATACAGCCCTACATCACAATTTTCCGTATCGAAAACAATCACATTTACGGAGATATTTTCATTTACCTACCCCAAATATTAAGGAATATATTCGGAGAACACTGCATCATATGCGTGTATGCTTCAACAAACTAACAGATGGATGGTCTATGTCTATGATGAGATGTCACGGCAACACGTTTGGACACTACATTACCCAGAATGCTATGCGCGCCCAGTACGGAAGTGGTGGTGGTGGTTTTAAAATAATGAACGAAAAAGACGCAACGTTTTCTTTAATTTCTTCAATCGAATGCTAGATGGTCGCCCGCATACAGTCGATGATCATCGGTGCGATGCTGCCGGTGAATAGTATACCGGTGTACACGCGGTAACGTAACCGCCGGCGACGCCGTGCAAAAGGCGGTGATCATGTCTAAGCTGGAGCGGCTGAACGGCCGGGTGGCCAAGCTTCTGTCGGCCGCCGTGCAGGAGGTTCTGGAGGCGGTGAAGGAGACGGTGTCGGAGTACCAGGAGAAAACCGCCCGAACCCTGAGAGAGAACGAGAGAACCCAGAGGGAGAACAAGAGAACTCGGAAAGAAAACGAGACCCTGAAGAGGAGACTCGAGGAGCTGCAGGACAAGCTGCTGCGGGACGATGCCGCCGGTCAGTATTGTGTCTACACGCGTTCACACACATCTCTGCTTTAATTAGACCGTTTTTAAAGAACGTTTAGTTGAATGAAAACAGACAAATCACATGAACACTGGAACTGGAAGAGATATACCGGGTGAATATTGTGAATGTTTTATTTATCGATTAAATGTTGGTGAGTTAATTAACTTTATTTATACAGCACCCCTCACAGAACGAGAGTGCTTCACAGTGGTAGCAGGAAAAATACATGGCAACAATGGCATGTGGTCGCTGACACATTGCAAGTCAAACAATAAAGACAATAATTAAAAGGAAACAGGAAAACCACATTACAATGAAAGCAGAAAACGGTGGCGATAAATGACTGAACGCCTGTCTGAAAAAAAAAAAACTTGTCTTCAATTGTTTTTTGAAGGAGTCCACTAATGGGCTGTTGCCTCAAAGGCACAATCTCCCTTAGTTTTTAATCTCAGGCTGGGGACCACAAGGAGATGCTGGTGAGCGGATCTAAGTGAGCGGGTGTTACTGTCGGGCCGGGTGAGTTCGTACCATAAATGTCCAAGTTAGATAAGATCGGCTTCAAAATCATGGCGAGATGCTAACCATTTATTTCAATACATACCTTAGTCATGGTAACACAAAATGCCTGTTGCAAATATCTGCATAATGAATGATATCCTTCCTCAATATACTTATTTTTTCTCTCTATGTGCATCCATTACAGAGCAACGCCATCTGTTGTCCGCAGTCTTGAGTAAAGCCAGCCAACAGGACTCCACCAAAGATGAGATTCCAGACCATAAAGTCGAACTCAAGAAGTCCCTCGTTGCAGATGACAGCGAACATAAGGGAGATCTGGTATTCTCCAAAGATTTGGACCCGGCCTACTGGATCTCAGACGAGGACGACGATGAGTCTGCGATGCGAATCATGTCTGACTCTTTGTCTGCTGCGCCATCTCAGCGGCATTCTCTCATACTGGTTAAGAGCGAGTCCGGGCCCATGGAGGAACCACTGCCGAACCAGAGCAATGTGTTCCCGGGGGAATGCCTGTCAGGTGGTGGCGTATCCGAGGGCATTGCACAGCATCTGGATGGTGCAGTGGACAACCTGCAGGCTACAGCTAGTCAAGGAGCATCATTTTCCCCTCTTCCTTATGAGGCATCGGCGAGGCTCAAGTCTCTCGCTGGTTCCTTTTTTCCTCAGCAGACACTCCTCAGGATCAACGTCAACGCCGAACCCTCAAACAAACCGAACATTAATCAGATGGAACCAATGTCCACTAACAGGAGCTTAACTTTAAACACTCTTTCTAAGGGGAGTCCGCCGGGTTCCCCAAGTGCCCTCCTTAATGCACAGCAGATCAAAGCCGAACCTGACTGGACACTTCAGGGCACAACTGGGTACTTCCAGGAACCGTTTGCTCCCAATCACGCTGAGTCAGAGCAACTGTTTGAATGGACCACTTCTGCCCACAACTCTGTTTCCTTCGAGCCGTCTGCAACAGCGGCAGCCACACAGCCCGCCGGGAACAGCAGTGGCGTTCGTGCATCGACGCAAAAGCCGAAGCGCTACTGCTGCAGCGTGTGCGGCCGGGCATTCGCGCATGCTGGCGACTTCAAAAAGCACCACCGCGTGCACACCGGGGAGAAGCCCTACTGCTGCACAGTCTGTGGCAAGCGCTTCAGCCAGTCGGGATACCTGAAAATTCACATGCGCTACCACACGGGGGAGAGACCCTACTGCTGCCAGGTGTGTGGCAAGTCTTTCAGCCACTCTGGTTATCTCAAGATACATCTTCGCAACCACACCGGCGAGAAGCCATACACGTGTGAACACTGCGGGAAAGGTTTCAGTCACTCCAGTAACCTGAAGAAGCACAAACTCACTCATCAACCATTCCTGTAGGGGGGGATGTGGTCACCGGTAGGGGACCTCTTTTAGACCAATTGGAATGGAGTTGGATTTAGGAATTTTGATGGTCATCATGATAATCAGGTATTTAATTCCAGGCGGCAGAGCTTCAAAAAAGGCGCCGTTTGTCATTCTTTATTGAGAGAGATAGTGACAGGATTAAATCGGAAACTTGGATGAAGAGTCGGGGGGGAGACATTGCAGAAAAGCCGAACAGGGGATTTGAACCTGCAGCACTGCCCGACCTATGGTCTGGTGGACATGCTCTCTACCCACTCGGCCACCGCACGAGTGGGTAGAGAGGTCACACATTATATGATACTGTGTTATTCATAAGATCATGTTATCATGTTGTTGTTGTTGTTTTGATTAAAACAATACTAATCAATAAAAAATATAGTTAGATGTTTAAAGGCTGCAAAGATAAAACCATTTTGCCTGGGGATCTACTCAACCCACCACCCACAATTGTATATCGCGCTATCTTTTTATTTCATGTTAAGAAGGAGTTGTGGTTTTCAGTGATATTTTGGGCTGCAATTAACTAATTTTCTTCATTGATTAATCTGCCAATTTTTACTGACAGTCAATTGGTTTCAAATCGAAATGATTATTGACCTGCTGAAACATTAGTGATTACATTTGCAATTTCAATATTGCAAACATGTGACCACATAATCGATGAGTAACTTCAAGTCGGATTGAAGCTGGCTGTATGACGTGTCACATAGCAAGCTGTAGTAAGCTGATTTTGAAATGTGCGTTTTGTGTGGCAAATCCTGCCACATTAGTCCACTATGAGGACACAGGCAGACACAGGAAGTGCGTTTCAGGACAAAATGCCAGCCTCCTGTATTTTGCGCGTGAACTTGTTCATTAACATTTCCAAGAGCCTACTCCTCTGTGCTAACTTATAACGTATTGGCTTTTCACTGGCCTGGCAAGCCAGACCTAACACATTGTCCACGAGTCGCACATCGCTAGACGTTCATCGCGATTCGTGGACGATGTGTTGTGTCTGGCTCGCCAGGCTAGGTTTTCATTCTACCTTACTTGTTATTTTTATTGTTTGCGTTGTTATGGGCCTTAACAGTTTTCAATGTCCAAGAGAATGGGCGGGGCCATGACAGTGGGAATGAAGGCTGGCATTGGGAACAACACGCTTGAGCGAAGAATGGGCCAAACACGGAAACGATTAATCACTGCCGATTATCCATTATCGAATTCATTTCAATGATCGGATGCAGCTCTAGTAGTACCCATAAGATAAAAATTGGACATTGTTCACCTTGAAATTAGTTACTAATCTGCACGTAAACTGTTACTGCCGAAGATATATTGTTGCAATATTGTAGTTGTGTATTAGTTGCAAATTCACATACATAACATTTAAAAATGGTGAATTTGAATTTAAAAAAAAAATCTTTATCGACTGTTACCTGTTTTAATCAGGTTCAATGTCCACTGGTGGAATTTGGAGCAGATATTAATATATTACGATATTCAAAGTCTGTAGCTCCTTGCGAGCCAATATTGCCAGTTAAGAGAACTTCTAAACCTTCTGCCCATCGAAATTCAATTCATGGCATTTTGTGAATCCTTTTGTACAACACATCTATCTGAACTTCTACATTTGTTTTTTGTTATATGAAAGGTGACGATAGAAATTGTGTTAATTTTGCAACATGGTGACATTAAAACATTGCTGGCTTGTTTGACTTTGTATCAAAGTTGTGGATGTTGTGTACAGACCTAATTTTCCAGCAGCTTATATTATACTTCTAGCTTAGGATAATATTCATATTTATTCATTCAGTGCCAAAGAGTTTCATGCCAAGAAGTTAGCACTGGTGTTTGAAGGTGGGTCAAAAGTTCTGCACATATATCTAAACAGGAGGATTGTGCATTCCATGAAAGTCTTATTGACCAGTTTCACAATTTAGTACTGTCTCAATTCTCAAATCAAACACCTCCGTTTTGCACCTACCAAAAATGATGTTGTGATGCTTCAGGACATATTGTAGTGAATGCACGCGTGGTGCATTCTGGGTCGCCACCGTTGGCGGTCCTCCTTGTGACTACACGCCTCTATATAAGGAGTTAGAACGAAGCTTGACAACGACCGGGCTCAGTTATTGTCGATCCGAGTTCCTCTTTTCCCAGCTCCTCCACGAGGGAGCGCTAGCACTACATTGGTGTCGGAAGTGGTTACGGACCGCACGCGGAGCCGCCTGATCACACGCAAGTCGCATTTGTTGGAGTGGAGCGGCCACCGGGGTCGGTGGCCATGACGGGGGGAGGCAGTGTAGTGAATACACGCGTGATCCGATCCGAGTTCCTCTTTCCCCAGCTCCTCCACGAGGGAGCGCTAGCACTACAATATGTACAAAACAAACGCTGCCTAAAAGCCGATGCCAGCGGATATGACATATATGTGTGCCGACTCGTAAGCAGGGTCCACCTAAGCTGTCACCTAAGGGCCGTGTTGCCCCACATCACCTGGAGCTCCAATTCAATACCCCGGGGTATCAACAGTCTCAGCGGATGCGGGGATTGGGACAAGGTTGCCTGTGCGTTTAGCAAGGCACGTCACTTGAGAGACACAGCGTCTGCATGGAGCAACACTACTCTTTCTATCCCCTTTGGTACTCTTTAGCGACGCTGGTCTCTCGATCCCTCTCAGGCTTTGGTTGAGTTGCTTGTCGCATTTGCTGGATACCCCGGAGGGAAATCTTAAATAAAACACACATGCTCACTGCTAGACACTTGGTGCTGGAGGTAAAGGGTAGGACAGGGTAGTTGGCGAACTTCACAACACCAGCTTCCTCAATGGTGTAATAATTGCTGTTTCAACCTAAATACATTTGATTATTTTGTTAATGTATTATTTTTTGTTTATTTTGGCCCCAGAATGTGGCTATTACAATTAGTTGAGAGACTTTCTACCTTTCTAAAAAAAATAAAATAAAGTTTTAATTTATATGCAAAAAACACATCTATGACAATTTGATACACAATGGGGGTCACCTCTTCTTTAAAGAGGAGTGGTCACGGAAGCAGCATTTCATAGAACATCTTCTTTGTCTGTTTTGGGGTTAGTAAATTACTTTTATATTAAAATGTCTGAAATTCTATATGTGGTGTTAAGGTGTGTCTACTGAACACATGACTTCTGGAATCAATCACTATATGCCTCTGTGGAATCAAGACTTATGGTTTCTAATGTTTTTTGTTTTTTTTTTTATTTGTCAACCCCTCTTCAGAACTGTGTTTGCTAGCCAGTTTTTTGTTTGCTTTTGATTCACCAGTAAAGCTACGAACAAGCTGAAAATGCTGAAATCAGTCAGTCAAATAATGTATCTTGCCTTCAACGCTGCATTGTGCCTTAGGCATCGATTCAACAAGTACTGGAAACATTCCTCAGAGAGTTCACATTGATATGCAGTTGTTGCAGATTAGTCTGTATATCCAAGATGAGCATCTCCATTCTCCACCACCACATCCCAAAGCTGCTGTATTGGATTGAAATCTGGTGACTGTGGGGGCCATTTTGTCACATCACTGCACCACCACCAGCCTGATCCTAGGATCCGAATGTTGCAGCAGAAATAATGATTCATTTAACGCACATACGATTGGTGAGGAGGGAGGAAACAGTCGACAAACGAGAGCAGAGATGGCGAAAGTACCCACATTTCTTACTTGAGTAAGAGTAAATTACATTTTCAAAAAAAAACAACTCGAGTACGACTACAAAGTACTGATCCAAATGTCTACTCAAGTAAAAAGTATAGGCTCACAAACACTAAATTTATTTTTTAAAGTATAAAGAGCAAATAAAAAAAGAATTGTATGTAAAATTCACTTTATCAATGCCAGTTTTACAATGTTTCTACAATATAAGCAGAAGAGAAAAAAATTAAAGAAAATAATATATTAAATCATTTTCTTGTGTTTCAAACAATACACCTAGTGTCCATATGGACGGATTTTGGCACATTTTGTACAGATTTTGAAATTCTAGTAGACACAATTGGAGAAAATACAAAGACGACTCATCGCAACCTCGTTGCTGTCCGCGCGACTCGCCATGCGCACGTTTTGTCGTCACCACCCAAAAGACTACATTACCCATGTTCACCCGCGACACCAATACGGAAGTAGCCAACGGTCCGCGCATAATGAAACCCCAAAAAGAAGAACTAGACGTTTACATGATAAACGCATAGAAAGCCGCCTCTTCAAACGCCAGTGTTTTGTGATATGGTTGGCCACTCGGAGCTAAGGTACACGTTTATTTAGTTCATCGTCATACGTTTTCATTTTAAAAACCCGACCTCGAGCTTCCTCTTCCCCGGCTGCGTGTTTCGTGGGGCTCGATACGAACGCCGCTTGTTGATACCCGCGGCTGCTGCGAACGACAATCTGCACGGAAAAAAACACTTCTCGCAAACCGCACGGGATGTCCAAGCTGGAGCGGCTGAACGGCCGAGTGGCCAAGCTGTTGTCGGTAGCCGTGCAGGAGGTTCTGGAGGTGGTGAAGGAGACGGTGTCGGAGTACCAGGAGAAAACGGCCCGGACCCTGAGAGAGAACGAGAGAACCCAGCGGGAGAACGAGAGAACCCAGAGAGAGAACGAGAGTCTGAAGAGGAGACTTCAGGAGCTGCAGGACAAGTTGCTGCAAGATGATGCAGGTCAGACTGAACTGACGCAGTTTAGCAAAAGGAAACGATGTGGTGTTAATCAACAACGTAACCACAATACATTGAACCATGTGTCATAACCATTCGCTTTTCAATCACAATATTGTAGGACATGCGATATAAAATGTGTGATCATTGGGGATATCTAATGCCACTCACTGTGTTGTTTGGTTTTTATTTAGAAAAATAAAATTGGCTCATAAATAGAATTCATAGCACTGCTAGAATCAACAGTGTGTAGACGACTACTTCAACGGCAGTGCTGCTTACGTTCAACCATGGCGTTCTGCGAAATGAGAAATTCATCATGTCAGCAAGATGACCATCTAGGACAATTTTTGTGGAGTAGTCTGCTGGGATCGTGGTATGTATTACAGGCAGGGTTTGAAAATGAAATTATTTTGGAAAAGTTCCGTTCCGAACGGTTCAGCCACCAAAATATTGATCCTGAACCGGTTCGGAACACAAAAATTCTGTTCGTTCTTAAAGTTCCTAATATTGTGCAATGTTAAATTTAGATATAGTTTATACAAAATATATTTGGTGGACTTCAATGCAACTGTATTAACGTGAAAACCATGTTTAAAACGCCATTACATTCACTTCCTCGTCTGTCCACAAGATGGAGCCCAAGGTGCATGGGGACAGTAAAAGTGGACGGAAATGGACTCCCCGACATAGGAAATGTTAAAATA
>OMKY01257216.1:0-15594 GCA_900302395.1 Bregmaceros cantori
GATCGTGTTAAGAGCCGCCACAACGTGCACGCGCTCGTTTATTTGTAAAGTAACTCGATGAACACATTACAGAGTACATGTCAGCAGAACAGGAGCGAGAGGGAGAATCGTGGGCACAAGTCCTTATATACCCCCAGAGGATGCGGTGCCCAGTCACGTGACTCCAAAATGCCCGCGGCACCGTGATGGGAATTCTGTTCCCCAATCCAGTACCGCTACAAGATGCTAATATCGCTCTCTGCCTAATGTCGTGATGTCACCGTGCAACAGCCCTATTACGAGTGATGCTAGTAACTTTATAATAACATTGATTTCAAGTTAGGTTACTTAGATTCGGGCTTCTTTTTCAGTAACAAGCATGCGATTACTTTTACAAAGCAGTAATCAGGTGTACATTATTTACCCAAATCACTTTAGCTATTATTTAGTTACATTTACATACATTTAGTACATTTTATGTTCCGGAACAGGAACACTTCTTTAAAAATAATGGTAACCGGTTAATACCGGTTTTATTTCGTTCCTCAAAGGAATGCACTTGGGGATAACTTCAGAAATAAAACAAGAGTATTTATAAAATCTACGATGCAGCGGTGAAGTAGGAATCGCAGCGAGTCTCTCTGCAGCGTGTTGTTGTGGGTTCGCTCCGACACGCAACGAGACCTCGGCTCTAGAGCGCTACCAGCGGGTCTCTGTAACAAGTCACTTTGGGTTCGCCGCAACAAATATTACATAGCTGACAGGAACGAAATTAACCGTTCCGGGAACAATATTTTTTTGTTCTAACCGGTTCAGGAACGTCAATTTATTGGTGGAACACATAACCGGAAACGTTATAATTCTGTTTCTGTTCGGAACGAAACGTTTGGGAAAAAATATTGGTTCAAAGCCCTGCTTAAAAGTAACTTAGCATTTTCCAACATTTTTCAAAATATCACTTTTGGTTTTGTTTTCAGGTGGCATGGGGTGGCTGGCCTCTGGGCCGCGTGGCTTGTGGCCTGGTCCGCTATCTGCAACATCTGTGTCCTGGAGTCCAGGTCTATGTCCTGCTGTCTATCTGTGTTGATCGCTTCTACACAATCGTCTACCCACTCAGTTTCAAGGTGAGGATGATACAATTTAACCAAACTGACTAAAACAATATGTACGTCTCTTTGTTAAACATCGTCATCATCATCATCATCCCTGTAGTCTGGCTGACCATTGGGGCACCACTGAAGACTTTGCAACCAGCTCTCTCCATCTCTCTCTGTCCTCGGCCACTCGCATGGTGTCACTCAGACTGCAACTTGTTTATTTTCCCATCGCTTTCTCTGTCTTCATCTCATCCTTCCACCTGTCTTGCTTCAAGATTAAGATTAATTTTAATTCTCCATATTGCATTTACATGACAGCATTCCTCAGGGATAGGTTAAATGGGGAAGAAGAATTTCACTATACATGTACGTATGTGTGACTAAATAAAGTATCTTATCTTATTATTAAATCATCAAAGGTTCTCCAATGATCAGACGGGATGGAGGTATTCACCAGGATTTATTCAGGACACTTCAGGACAATTGGTAGAGGCAGTTCCAGAGTCGGACACTCATCGTCCCTCCGCGGCCCCACCATCAGACTCTCTAGCTCACTTCCCTGTTCCGCTACTACCAACGTCTTTAGTCCCAAACCCTTTTTGGGGTTAGCAAATAAAATGACTCGTCACATAGCCCACGCATACAATAACACTAGCAGGTGTCCGTCTGCCCTTCGCATTGCAGACGAGGTGTTACCTGCCCCGGCGCAGGTAACAAAGTCAAAATTTGTATCCAATAGCAACCAAATGTCCTAGAATGTAATTGAGTGTAATGACTCCAGGTGTCTCGGGAAAAGGCAAAGAAGATGATTGCGGCGTCGTGGTTGGTGGATTTGGTGTTTGTGGCGCCGTGCTTCTTCTTCTACGGTGGAACGTCATGGCGTGCCGGACACTGCGGCTTCTTCCTGCCGTGGAGCTGGGGGGGCGTGGCCTATGCGGCACTTCATCTACTGCTGGGTCTGGTTGTTCCGGCAGCACTCATGGCGTGGTTCTACCAGCGTGTGGTGCGGTATATTTGGAGGCTAGGTGGCGTTAGCGGACACACGGTGCGCCGCACCATGAACACCGTACCACGCACCAAGGTCAGTCATGGCAAGGGCTCAATCTTTTGTTCAATTGCATGCAAAAAACAACTTAAAAATATCGCTGCATAGCAGCGATACGCGGCCAAGATGTGGGGATGCTGATGACGTGTGCAAAGTTTTGTTCAAAACTGTCGAAACGCTGCCGCGATAGGTGCTACTTTCCGCTGTGACTTTTCTGCCGCGTTTGATTGGATGTCACGGTGAAACGGTATGGCGTTTAATAAATAAAGGGGTATATGCGTAACAGTCCACAGATCATGTGTACCAAGTTGTGTGCAAATCCGACTAAGATTTTCGGAATAGAAGCATTATATTGATTTTAGAGATATGAGCTAATTTCCGCTATGCAACTTTTCTGACACATTTGATTGGCTGTCACGGTGAAACGGTAGGGCATGTAATAAATCCCTTCAAGTGGTATATACAGAACAGTCCAAAGATCGTGTGTACCGAGTTGTGTGCGAATCTGACTAAGATTTCCGCTATGCAACTTTTCTGACACATTTGATTGGCTGTCACGGTGAAACGGTAGGGCATGTAATAAATCCCTTCAAGTGGTATATACAGAACAGTCCAAAGATCGTGTGTACCGAGTTGTGTGCGAATCTGACTAAGATTGTAGGAATAGAAGCATTATATTGATTTTAGCATAACAAATGGCAGATATACACTTCTGGTTGGCATGCCATCAGAGTTGGGCGTACCTATGAGTAGTTACACATGGAAATGCAAATACAACTTTCACCTGCTGGTGGCGCTAGAGCGGTGCATGCAAAAAAACAACTTAAAATGATTACCTCCAGCGTTCCGGTTTTGACGTTTTTATTATTGTCAATATTGGTTTGTCTGAAGCTTGTCTGTTATTTTTGTTGTTTGTGTTGCTGTGGGGCATAACAGTGTAACAATTGGGCAAGCATTCTGTATGTTTTTATCAATGGATGCTATATTTCAGGTGAAAACCATCAAGATGTTCCTGGCTCTCAACGGTGTCTTTCTGTTGACATGGACACCGTTTTACATTGCCCAGCTATGGCACCCAGCATCCGAGTCCGAATCGGCTGCGTTGTTTGCGGCTGTGGCGTGGCTGTCCTTTGGCTCAGCCGCATCCAAACCTACTCTCTACTCAGCATACAACGCCAACTTCCGTCGCGGCATGCGCGAAACTTTCTGCATGTCGTCCATGAAGTGCTACCGCAGCAACGCCTACACCATCACAGCTAGCACGCGATTAGCCAAGAGGAACTACGTGGGAGTGGTCGATGTACCGCCGGGAACGATGGGAAAGACTCCTCCCGGCAAGGATTCGGTGTATGACACATTCGACCGTGAGGCCAAGGAAAAGAAGCTGGCATGGCCTATCAACGCCAACCCACCCAACACATTTGTGTAATGACAGTGTAGTGAATGATGACAGCTGAGCATTGTGGCAGAGGGTGGACCGAAGTTGCGTCCACAAAAGTACACGATGGGGTGGCATGGCTCGCCGTGCCGGGCACGCTGGAGGAGCGGTGTGTGCGTGGACCAGTGGACAATTTGCGGTACCATTGGCATATTATGAATGCGATCTGGAGAGAGTCGGCAATGGGCTTTGGAAGAATACATTTTCTACTATTGACAACCATCACAGACACAAGTGAAATGGACGACCAATGGACAGCTCTGCTCTTTTCTATTTTTGGGAGCTGTGCGTTTGATGCATGTGGAGTCTAACATAATTTTGAAGATGCCCTCTCACTAACCAACTAAGCAGAATTTCACAATGTCACTGTTGTCTGGAGTTAACATAATCGTGACCCTGTCAGCTGTCGTATGCAGATAATGGCTGTGTCCGAAATCGTTCCCTATCCCCTACTCCCTACATTGTGCAGTCACTTATAGTGCACTCAACAGCAACCGGCCAGGATTTCGGACACTAAAGTCGGCTCGTCCAAGATTATTATAATATATATCATTATAAAATACATAATTTCTAAAATTCAACAATCATCACAAAAAGTAAACTATTAGCCGTGGCCGGTCGCTATTGACTCGCCGTGCAATGTTTTTGAAGTTTAGGTCATTTTTAAAATGTCTCGCAATGCATTATGGGTTACATGGCTTGGTCTAGGGTACCGATGCTCACTACTTTTATAGTGGGATATTTAGGGTGCACTATAAAGGTACATGGAGAATTCGGACACCCCTACAAAATGGCATGCGCCCCATATAGTGCACTATATAGAGAGTAGGGAGCGATTTCGGACACAACCAATGACTGATTCCTGAAGAATGAATGGTCAACCGATCCTCAAATGGCCACTGGACGTTTCCTTTCTGCATAATTGGTGGTAGGGCGAGCAACATCAATGTTTTTTTTCAAGCTTTATTTATTAGGGTTAGCGGAAACTGGTAAAGATTCAGGGCAGACATGCGGGAAATATGTTGGTGGCGAGATTCGAACCACCGACTCACCACGCCATTGAGGCATATGCGTTCTTTCCAGTGCTCTGCCTAACCGACTGAGCTACTGGGCAGTACCTTTACACTAAGGCATCAGTGATTTCCAGGACTGTGATCTAAGAAATAAAGGCATTTTAATCATTTTCCCTACAAGATCAGTTCATAATATTTGATATGGACATTTTTATAACAACATATTACACTTACAATTTTTCTCTTCAATGCAGTTGATGAATTAATTTCTGACAGCTGTTATACCCTTTTTTTAGAGTTGCCACCTACTTTATGTACTGTTGCATACATATGATTGTACCTATGATTGTTTTAATTTACATATGTAAATTGGTCCTGGGAAAGGGTTGAAATGTACATACATCAGTGTTAAATACATCATTTCAAATATCACAAACGAAATGACTTGTTTGGGGTCTGTCTGCTTGATTCTGATTCATTCTCTCTCTCTCTCTCGCACTCTCTCTCGCATATATATACAGAGATAAAGAGAGAGAGATTTTTATTATTTTTATTTTTTCTATTATTATTTATTATTTTTGCTAATTCCTGTGTTGAAAATTCAAACTTAATGTTAGACACATTACCATAGTTTGCTTTTACCATAGTTTCACTGACATTCATTAGGCTCTGGAGGAACCTAGGTGTCCCACATTAGGCAGTAGCCCACATAAGGGCAATCATTTTTCTCCTTCAATGCCAACTTGGCAACCTTGTTGGAAAACTCCATGTTCTTAATGTCAGTGAAGGATAAGGCTCAATATTAATTTGTGATATGAGTCTCAACCGTCACAAGTGTAATCTCTCAGCCAACATATGCATACAACCCTTGACAATAAGATTATACCAAGAAATGGACCCAGGCAATGGCAGTCAGCCAAGTTTTCAGAAACGAGACCCTGTATGGTGGAAACAGGACCGTTAACCCAGGTTAATTATCAAGCAGAGAAAGAGCTCAGAGACACAGACGACTCAGGATTCAGGATGGGTTTGTCAACATGCGATCCAACTAGCATCCCTTTTTATACATGTTATGTCATCGGAGGCACTCCCCGTTGACCAATAGGAATTCAGAAGTAGATGCCGGAGGGGGTGGCCAGCAAGAGGCGCTGCTTGCAGAAATTTCTATAATGCTGGACGCCAAACTAGACTCACAAACCAAACAACTCTCTGAAGAATTTGACCCAGTGATTGAGAGTTTGTGCAGTCGAACAGCAGGTGTCGGACATCAAGGACATAGGCGAAGAATGTACTACGTAGAGATTCAGCTAAAAAGAGTGGTCAGAGCGCTTGGAAAACTTGTGGATGGACGGGAGAAACAAGAATATTAGTTCACTATCACATTCATCCTGTATGTGTCCTTAGTGTATGCTGAATGTAGTGAAAACGGACAGGCAGTGACACAACCACAGAGAAAGGTACGCCCTTTATTCTTGTCATCATGGTTACAAGCCACAACTCTTGCACACTCCTTCAAAAGCTTTATTCCTAGCTCTAGAGCATAGCTGGGCAATTCCAGCTCCACAAAGTCATGCCGTGTTTTGGCTTTACCCTCACAGTCCCAGCTGCTCCAAATTGGTGGAGCTCTTCACTCTGATTGATCTACGAATGCCCCACTAAATCAGGGCTTTGAACCAATATTTTTTCCTAATCGGTTCGTTCAGAACAGAATGGAATTATAACGTTTCCGGTTATGAGTTACACCAATAAATTGACGTTCCTGAACCGGTTAGAACAAAAAAATATTGTTCCCGGAACGGTCAATTCCGTTCCTGTCTGCTGCATGCTGTATAATATACGTCGGTGCGACCCACAACGACTCGCTACAGAGACCCACTGCTGCCTTCTGGTAGGGCTCTACAATAACACGCTGCAGAGAGTCTCAGAACGATTCATACTTCACTGCTTTTCATTTTCGTTCCTTGAACCGGTTCAAAGCCCTGGTCTAAATCTGTTGCATTTACCACAATACATCCTTTCAGCAACTGGGTGCAGTAAGTGCATTTTTCAAGGAATGAAACAGCGGCAGAGTTTCATTGTTAACTAAGATTGTTAACACCAAGATCAAAGTTTAAAGTGATACCATGTACTTTTCCCACAGTATTCCAAATGTTACTGCCACGTTCCCGATCAGATGAATTGGTTATATCATTCAAAATGAAGGGGTCCAGACTCTTTAAGCCAGGTAAATGGGTGAAAAAGGTTTAAGAACTCCTGTTCTAATGGGTGACCACCTATTCGCATGGCACAGGTAGAACCAAAACGTGGCACAAGTTTTACTTTCTGAAACCGGAATTGTAGTGAATTGAGTGTAGCAGTGGAGACCATCTCTCACGTGGGCCGCTTGGACGCCGGCACACGTTCCGACACATTCTCTCTCATATAATCCCATAATTATCCTTGTAACAGTGTTTGACCCGACCCAGCCCTGATCAGTCCGTCATAATCATTTAACCAACAGCATATCAAACGACATAAGGCGGCATCACAAACAAGGCAGACTATTTTCGTGTGTGTGTGTTATGAATATAGTGTTCAGCATAAACAAGAACATCCCATTGAGATGGAGGGCTACTGGTACAAAGGACTACCATTTTGACAAGTTGTGTTAAATTTGCACATCCAAAATAACGTCGTCATAAATTAACTCATGACTATATCAGAGGAGAAAACATTTACCCCATGAAAGTCGTACCAAAGCTACTAAATCTAATACACAAGAATTCAAGCACACAATGCCAGATGTTACTAGCGGTGGTAATTGGCAAGAGCATATATTGTGATAGAGTTCATATACGATATTATGATCCAATCGAGCCGATTTTGCCTCTTCCTGCTTCGAATTATTTTGTAGTGCCTCTAGGCGGCAGGGTAACTTCTACTCCGTCAGCTTATCGATACAAAGATCAGAGTATTGCGGAAATTGGATATGTAAAATATCATCTTTTTGGGGAACCAAACAAATTTCACCATTTGTCCTTTCTGATTCCTTTTCTGATTCTGATGCAGACAATGTATTCTGCAAAATAGTCGTGCTTGCGGGGCTCTGTACAGGTATACCCATACCCTCCTCTCTTTTGCCAGAAATGCCCAGTCTTGGGCCCTAGTCTCGTTAGCTAGACTCTTTCCAAAGTCTAGCAAAGACGACTAGGGTCCACTCTTGTTTGCTGGACAATTTCATTTTGTACAACTGCATTATGCAGCCCATAATAGTGCAAATTTTAAAAATTATTTATGAGTGGGCAGTAAAACAGTTCACAAAGGCTTCAATTAGGTTTACATTTTCTTACAATGGCTTTAAGGAATGTATTATAGGCAGGAACAATCTAGCAAATTGACAAAATCGTTCAATCCTTTTTAAGTGATGAATTGAATACTTCTGTCCAGCCCTGATAAAGGTTTAATATAAATATATTTATATAGGTAAAAATAAAAAAGGCGCAATTAGATAAACATCTGCAGAAAGATACAGATTAAATGTTGAAGGTGCAACCAGAGTTTTTGAATGGAGGAAAAAAATACATCAATCCACCCATCTTCCCGTCTATCCAGGATTTTCAAACACTCACAACAAGGCACGGCCACTGCCTCCGATTATTTTCTCATATCTTTGAAAGTTTGATCGGGCAATAGCTTTTTTTTTTTTGGAATAACAGATTCAGCATGTGAGTGGGTGTTTAGCCCCATATTCTGAACTAACATCAAGGAATAAGGTGGCTAATTAACACTACGCTATATAATACTGACTGTATGTACCCAATAACTGTGAACATTGGCCCAACGAACTTAGAAGGTCCAACAGAATTTCCATTCTCCTGACCTCCATTGGTGTATGGTAGAAGCGTTGCAGGGCTTATTATCGTCAATGCCAATCAAAATATTTGTGCAAACCCGACAAAGACTGTTGGGCAACAGTTTGACATTCATAATCAGAGATTAGCTTCCTTTGCGGTTGGACGCGAAAGCCGGCGTTTCTGCCTGCGCCAATTTCCGCCCACGCTTAATGGGTACATACCGTGAAGGTGAACAGTGACATCATGGCCTGGCGACAAACTTGTGTGGCGTGTGTTAATTATCAGAACACTGATTTTAAAGTGACTTTCTGAGCTCCCATTATTTAAATGGATTAGCACTCCTACTTGCTGCTCTAGAACCACCACCAGTCCTAAAGAAAAGCGACTATACAAGATTCATCAATGCAAAAATATGCCCTAAATGGCAATTTTACAATCTATACTCCAGAAAGGTTATTACATATGAATCCAAGGTGTTGAATACAAAAGCAATCATAGGCACCGTAGTAGCACAGATTGAACAGAATGGACACATTTTGTAAGAGAGAGAGAAAAAAAAAAAGACTTTTCTCTGGAGTCTCAATCTGAACGCTCGTATGAAAAGATAGCTCGTCAACAAATTAAAAAAGAAAATGTTGGGAGCATTGCTTAGGGGGAAGAATAAAATAAAAGGGGGATGGAATCATCCACATACATTCATCAACAACACTACAAAACTTGGCAAAGTGCTTTCTGAGATCCAATACAAAATACAAAGTACAAAACTATATCCCACGTCTCATGCCCACTTCACAAGTGGAACTCCTCTGGTTGCATTTACATCATCAGTAGTAACCATCCAACCCCACCCCCCTGCTCCACACGCGCCTTTTACCCTGCGCTCAGGCCAGAATACTAGCGAGCCAGAACCAACGCATCGTCCACGCATCACACATCGATAGACGCTTGCATCGAGTCTGGTAAAATCCAGGGTCGGAAAAAAACGTGTCAATGAAATCGTGTTATCCAGTCACAACACCGTGCCGTTTGGCCGTTTGAATCTGTACCGACGGCGAGCCTAATTTTCTCAGACCCAATGCGAGCGTCTAGTGATGTGCGATGCGTGGGCGATGGGTTGGTTCTGGCTCGCCAAGATACCAGACTCCTGCACCTAGCCTGGCAAGCCAGAATAAATGAATCGTCCACACATCGCACACGAGTAGAATGATCAGTTGATCACAGCGCAGTAGGCGTGACTAGTGGCATGAAGGGCGACGTCTCAATTCAAAGTGATTGGCCGCCCAAATATGGGCGACTATCTAATTTGTCTGCTTAGATGGTGCAGACCCACCGGACCGTCTAGTCACGTGTAATGCGGGGGACGATTTGTTGGTTCTGGCATGCCATGCTATCCTGCACCGGATTCACACATGTTCAAGACAAATGACAGTGTTGCGTATAGTGTGCATATTGGAAGTTGAAGTGCTGTGTTGGGGGTTTCTAAAGAATAAATATGAATTTGTGCAATAAACATGTTGCATCCTCCAACTTTAGGCACACTGGAGTTTTCAACGCAAAACAATGGGATGAACAGGCATTGGGGGTGCAGGTGCTGTCGAGATCAGCATATATACATATATATTTTCTTAAAATTAACTTATCCAAATGGAAACTTTCAGATGCAAGCTCATAGTTAGCATGTACCACTAGCTTATTAGCTTATAGATTTACTAGCAACATACATTAAAAAGGAAAGTCATAACAATGGCAATAAATAGCGGTTTCAAATGTGGATCTTAATACAGAGACAGCACAACCAAGGCCTTTCATTGCCACTTCCAACTGTCATGAACATGTGCATGTACTTGTACTTCATATCACCTTTGTACTATGATCGTGGAATTATATATTTATAACCACGTCTGTTCGTGCGACATTTCTTCACATTCCTCAGTGTGACTGTCATGATTGACTTCAAGATTCTGTCCTGATTCGTCCTTTCTCAATCAGATCATTTTGGCGATATATCTAATTTCAAAATAATCTGTCAACTCTCAAAATCATAATTCATGAGCAGGGAAGTCATGGCATGAACACAGGGTAGCACATCCAATTCACACAGTACACAGTTATGAATGCTTCTCGGCGAGGGAGGAAAGCCTAAAGTCAAACCTGGTGCATCAAAAAGGGCTTAGAACTTAGAAGGGATGGGCAGGCGTACTCGAGTAGCTGCTACTCTTCAACGCATGTATTTGTGATTAGAGTGGGAAAGACCACAAAACAAAAATATTTCAATAGGAGTGACAGGAAATATGTCAATTACAATTGAAATCTCTTTTGGAGAACAATTAGAGGGTATATTTTGAAACTTTAAAAACACAAACAGTGGAAACTGGAAAGGCAACATTTTGGTGGTGTTGCTGAAATACAGCGTCTAGAGCTATAAATCAGTGATACTTCCTGAAATGTGTGTTCGGTCATGTTCCCTGCTTAGGTCATAGCTTAGCTTAGCTAGCCGATACCTGGCTAATGTCCAGTATAGCTTAATAAATTAACCCTCTAGACATATTCCTGTGTCAAGACTGTTCATAAACTCTATGTGGGCACCTTATCTGAGCTGTCATTATAATGGTGTCAGAAGTGAGTGCATTTTTTTTCACCTGTATCACAAATCTTGAAATTATCCAAATACAATTTTTATTTGGGTAATTCTCAACCTCTTTCATCTTTGTCACCTTTCGCTCATCCTCATGATTGCATATTCCAACTGTTGTATTGCTATTAGGCGCCTGTTTACACACTCAAGAGAGATGAGCCACACTAGCCCAGAGCATTAGCAGCGCCATGCTCTGTCTTCAGATGCTCTCGAGCAGGAGAGCTGCGTTTTTCATTTTTCGTTGTTGCTGCTAGTACTCGCGTTACGTAAATAGTATTCGAGTATGGAAATTACCTCCAATGTCCATCCCTCCTTCCTGAAACCCCCAGAAACGTGCCGTTATATCAGCACGGCGCTTTTGTAAAGCAGAAAGTAGCAGCTATTAAGAACAAAAAACACAAACATTCAACGATGATATTCCAGGAAAACGTGGACCCAGTATTACTTGAAGATTTTTCCAAATTCGAACAACAGGAAACAAAATTTGACGTGAAGTGCAGGACCAACTACATTCCGTGTATTTTTGCGGCATGGTTTCACACAGAAAAAAGGCTTGAGGTGAGTTTTCTACAGGGATAGTCAACACCACATTGAGCTAGAACTACTGTCATTCTGTGCACACACAAATAATTACATACATCATATACACACACACACACACACACCATATAATACACATAGGCCTATATGAAAGTCTATAGATATATTCATGGGAGAATAAGTCGACTAGGAAAACTTGCTATGTGTGCGTGCGCTCGTGTGTGTATGCATGTGTATATGAATTCTAGGAATAGGCAGTCCAGTCTTCACCATGTACACATTGTTTAAAGAGACAATGTACATTTTCTTTGGCATAATATCATGTATAGTTCCATATTTGTAGAGCATGTTTTTTTCACCCTATTTTGTACCAGTTATAATATTTGTAATAGTTAATTCATATTTGGGTTGAAGTTTCTTGTTACATTTTGTTTCAATTGGATTAGTAAAAACACAGTATTTTCTGTCATCCGTGAACGTCTAAGCAGCATGTATCTACTATTAAAACACTTTAACATGTTGAGAGAACATAGCGCAGATCCACTTCCAATACACTGGATGTCACAAAAATGCAATGTGCCAAGCTGAGTATTGGAAATCTGGAATACTGAAATTAGTAACATGGCCATAACTAGTGTGTCATGTATGTCTGTGTGTGTGTGTGTGTGTGTGAGAGAGGGGTGGGGTCCGCCCATGTTGTGCCCAAGTCAGTGTGCATTCTCAACGGTGCACATACATTTCCGGCTCTGCTGCTCCTATTCCAGATATCCATTGGCAGCCAGAGATTCAGCCCTGATTGCTGCTGGCTCCGCCCTTACTGGCCTTGGACGCTTTGGTAGTCCCGCCCCCCTGCGTCTTGGTAGTCCCGCCCCCCTGCGTCTTGGTAGTTCCGGCCACCTGCGACGCCTTGCCGTCTTCACCGGTGAGAAGAGCCTTGATTTCTGAGGGTATCTTGCCCTGGTCCATAGCCGAGCACCACTGTTTGTACTGGGTAGTGGGAGAGAGAGAGAGAGAGAGACAAAGAAAAAGATATGCATGACCATTTTGAAAGCTTATTGAGGATTGCGATCGAGCGATTACTTCACTTGTGTTAGAGTCCGCTACGACCATCGATTGCGGTGCATCTTTGGGACGAGCTCATTATGCTAGGATTGGCCTCGGGTGTCCGCCACGGCCCACTTATGCGGGCTTTACGCACCGGACTGTACACATGGCGCACAGGCAGCTGAGTGTTGACTCGTTGCGTCAAGTGTGTAAATCACTGTTGATACGCACCTCAATTTAAACTAGCCGTGTTCGGTCTGACGATCTTGAACCGTCCCACGATTCTAAGCAGTCACGATATGTTATTTAGAATAGATCGGCAGTATCGCAATACACATTGAAAGTTTGTCTATCTGATGTATGTATATGCCTCAATACCGCGCCCACTCATGACACGTCGCGCTTCTTCATCCGCTCGGCCAAAACAACAACACATGCAGCATTTGTCTTGGCGGAGGGGAACCTCCACATTCAATATATAGAATTGGTTTGGCGCGTCTCTGCAGAGTGTTGAGTGTATGTTCACCCCGAACGGAACAAGTACTGCTCGTCTGTAAGATGCTGCAGCGTGTTGAGTGTGTGTGTTCTACTGTTCGCTCGGACACGGAGCGAGTACCCGCCGTGTTGTGGAGATTATTTTCTTACTATATATCCACGGCAGCGCCGTGAGAAACCGCTGCCGTATCCACAACACGCTTCGTACAAAATAATATTCTCCACAACGCGCGTGGAACAAGTTTCATTCCATGTTGGGAATAACACGGACACAGCACGCTGTGGCTGCAGCCGATGAAGACTCATTCCGTGCCGGGCGAAAACAGACACAACACGCCGCGGACAACCCCACAGCCGGAGAGGGCCAGCTCCGCGAACAGACATCCAACAGGCGCTACCAATCCGCTAGGCGCCAACAAAATAAAGTTCAGACACAAGGAGGCACAATCACTGTGCGCATTGCACACTGCTGCTAGTGCTAGTCAATGCTAGCACTATGGGCTGTGCACAGCACGGAGCACACGCCCACTTTGGGCCAAACCATTTCATCATCACACAAAGGGGGGGAGAGATATACGGCCTATCTTAAGTGTATGATAAGACAGTGTGTTTGTAATATAACGGCATTACAATATAAACGTTTGTGTGTAAAAAAAAATTCAAAGATTGTGATAAGATTGTGAGATCGTGATATGCACTCCAACAATCGTGATCTACATTTTTTCCAAGATCGAACACCCCTAATTTAAACACGAAAAAAGTAGAAATGGTCCGTATCGAGAATATAAAGAGGGACCCTCGCAGACCTCTCAAATCCTGCCGCACATACACACACAAACAGCGAAGCAGCCCAGACGAAACACTGTTGCTTTGTGCGTGTGTGTTCGCGCGTATATACGTAGCTTCACCTGTGTCGCGCCTCAAAAACAGACGAAACACAAATGTAAAAAATGTTGCGTGTCTCCAGCTCCCCCTCAAAGGCGGAAGAGCAGGAGGACCTGCGTCGTTCCTCCAAAAATGAGGTGCAACCCCTCCCTTGGAAGACTGCAAGGGAGGAATTACGGAAGCCTGATGTCACAAATCTCGTCCCTAATTGCACACAAGCATTTGCATGTTTTATCAGCCTTCTCTTCCATGATGAAATGGCTATGGTTTTTCTTTGGTACAACCCGGCCAGGATCCAAACCCCGGTCTCCCACTCCAGAGGCGGACACTAGTCCACTGGGCAACAGTTTATTTAAAAAGGAGAGTTTGCTCACGCATACACTTTATTAGCCTGGCAAGCCAGACCCAATGCATCGTCCACGAATTGCACATCGCTAGACGCTGAATTGGGTCTGGGAAACCTCGAATACCCATCGCCAACATAAATGCGAACCAATCAGCGCGGACGTGGGCGGAGTTGGTATGGGCGACACAAGGGGGCGGAGTTGGTGTGGGAGCGAGCCCGCAACTTCTCGGGCGTGTGTGTGGGTGTGTCTGTCTGTGTGTCTCAGGAATTTTGTAAGGTCGCGTCGTTACAAAATACATTTCATTGCGAACACCGTATGGGGCTGTCTTAACCGCTACACCACGCAGCCATGTCGAGCGGGTTCTTTTTCCACAAATAAAATAAAACAAAATGCATGTGTGTGTGAGTGTGTGTCTGTGTGTGTCCCAGTAGTAATTTTGTAAGATTGTGTTGTTACAAAATGCATTTCATTGCGAACACTGTATGGGGCTGTCTTAGCCGCTACACCACGCAGCCATGTCCAGCGGGTGCTTTTTCGACAAATAAAACAAAACAAAATGCATTTGTGTGTGCGTGTGGGTGTGTGTGTCTGTCTCTGTGTGTGTGTCGGTGTGTGTCCCAGTAGTAATTTTGTAAGATTGCGTTGTTACAAAATGCATTTCATTGCGAACACCGTATGGGGCTGTCTTAACCGCTACACCACGCAGCCATGTCCAGCGGGTGTCAAATAAAATAAAACAAAATGCATTTGTGTGTGCGTGTGTGTGTGTCTTAGTAGTAATTTTGTAAGATCGCGTTGTTACAAAATGCATTTCATTGCGAACACCATATGGGGCTGTCTTAACCGCTACACCCTGTCCCTATACACCCGCGTCTTTTTCTCGGCGACACCCACCCGGCGGGGGGCTGGGCGTCCTGGACCCTTCCGTGGATACGCGGACATAGTGCCGTGTCCCCTTGTAAGCGAGTTCTCCGTGGAGTCACGGCTATAGAGACCAGCTGGCAGTTCTCTGCAGCCGAGGTCGAGGCGAGGCGAGGTACCACGCTGCAGGGAATCCCGACGATTCACACGTCACTATTTTATTTTTATTTATCAATAATAATAAATACAGCAATAATAATGATGATAATGCCATACATTTCATAAAGTAAATACCACAATAATCACAGATCAATTTACAAAACGACAACACAGGTTGATGGTCAACATGTTTTAATAGCTCTTAAATTTTGACCGCGGCAGG
>OMKY01257242.1:2145-17178 GCA_900302395.1 Bregmaceros cantori
TCAGACGTGTGCTCTTCCGATCTAATGATCTTTTTAGGAAGACCAGAGAGTAGAGCGTTGCAGTAGTCTAGGCGACTAGAGACAAAAGCATGCAACAGCACCTCTGTACTGGCCAGGGATAGAAATGGTCGAACTCTTGCGATGTTTTTGAGGTGGTAGAAACCCACCTTTGTTACGTTCTTAATATGTGGGATGAAATTCAGCTCTGTATCAAAGGTCACACCAAGGTTTTTGCAGAATTTGTCGGAGATAGAGTAGTTTCAGCAAGATCGTTTCTCTCTGGGCTTTGGGACCGATAAGTAGGACCTCGGTTTTGTCTTGGTTGAGCTGTAGGACGTTTGCTGCCATCCAAGATTTAATGTCTGCGATGCAGTTTAAAAGGACATTAATTTGCCCTGAGTCCTCAGGGGACACGGCGATATACAACTGTGTGTCGTCAGCGTAACTACGGAAGTTGACAGTATGTCCCCTGATGACCTCCCCTAGGGGAAGCATGTATAAATTGAAAACAGTTGGTCCTAAAATTGACCCCTGTGGGACCCCACACTTTATCTCATGCGTTTTTGAGGAAAATGGATCCATGCTTACAAAGAACGAACAATTTGTGAAGTATGAGGTTCCGTTAAATTTGCTGTTGAGTCATGGCTTTCAGTGCACCGAAATTCAACCTAAAACACTGGACAGTGCCCCAAGCACTACAACATCACCACTCACCTTGTAGGCTAGGACTTTCTCTCTGAAGGGCCGACAGAAGTACAGAGCCTGCAGCACCGAATTACAGTAGCACGTGTTGCCAAACTGTAGGAACAAGGACAGAACCAGTGAGACCAGTTGATAAATAAATAGTCAATGTTGATCAAGGACAGGGATTTCAATCAATAGTTTTTTCCCAATTGGTTCGTTCTGAACAGAAACGGAATTATAACATTTCCGGTTATGAGTTCCACCAATAAATTGACGTTCCCGAACCGGTTAATTTCGTTCCTGTCAGGCACACGGCAGCAGAGACTGGTGGAGCAGCGGAGACCGATGGGACAGACGGCACCGTGTTTCAGCAAAAACGTCAAGAAATGAAATAAAACCTGTATGAAATAAAACCGGTATTGACCAGCTACCATTATTTTTAAATAAGTGTTCCTGTTCTAGAACATAAAAAAAATAATGTTACCGGTTTCGTTTCTGTTCAGGGGAAAATACAGAGGGTTTTCGTTCCTTGAACCGGTTCAAAGCCCTGATGAAAACACATTGACGATCAGGGCTTGAAAACGAAATTATTTTTTAAAATGCTCTGTTCCGATAGGTTCAGGCAGGTCTATGACGTTTTCGTTCTCTGAAACGTTCCACCACCAAAATATTGGTCTTGAACCGGTTCGGAACACAAACATTTTGTTCGTTCTTAAAGTTCCTTATATTGTGCAATGTTAAGTATAGATATAGTTTATACAAAATATATTTGGTGTACTTTCAAACTTCAGTGCAACTGTATTAACGTGAAAACCAGATTTAAAACGCCATTACATTCACTTCCTCGTCTGTCCACAATATGGAGCCCTAGATGCATGGGACATGATGACTGACAGTGAAAGCGGACGGAAATAGTCTCCCAGACATAGGATATGCTAAAATATATAGATAATGGAAAAAAAACCTTTTCAACCGGTTTTTGTGGATTTGATAATGTTCCGTTTCTGTTCCGGAACATTTGAATATTTTTCAGTTTCCGCTCCTCGTAAAATTCTGCTCGTTTTCGGTTTTCGTTCCTTGATAAAAAAGCCGCGACAAAAACACATTGACCACTGATAAGGAGTGACTGTGATACTTACATTGACCAACCCAAAGTAGTGCTCGTTCACTGGAAACTGTTCGGGTCCAATCTCCTTCTCCAAAGCGGAGGCATTGGCTCCCTGAGGAGTAGAGAACATGGAAGGAGGAGAGGGGTGAAGAGGAGAGAACCTGGACATATTAGAGCTCCAACGGATTTGATAAATCGATTAAGTCGGCAGTGATTAATCTTTTACTTGTTTGGTCCATTCTCCGATCAAACTTGAATATATGTTGTCAGTTGGCATTCCCAGTGTCATGGCCACGCCCATTATCTTGTACACTGAATACTGTTAAGCCCCATTCATACCTCACGTAAACTACGGATATGGATACGGATGGAGGGTTTTACACATTCTCCCCGTCGATTACGTAGGCAAATTGACACGGAAGTTCGGACTTTATGATTATGTGTGAACTGATGAAACGGAGCAATTCTACCGGAAAATGTGGGGGACGCTATTGAGTATAAATAGCTGTTGTTACACACGGTAACGTAAAAGACGCTCGGAGGTATGAAGGTGACAACGCATAGAATGCACGGACAATGACACATAAAGGTGAAAACAATAAGTTAGCACAGAAGAATAGGCTATTCGCTGCCAATGCTAAAAAAAAAGAAAGAAAAAAATGGAAATGTTAGCAATACATGGACACAGCAAAACCGCAAAAAGTTTTAATAATTAATGTTTCAGGTTAATAATTGTTCCGATTTTAACGGTGTGGCGTGCTATGTGGCTGCCTTGGCCAGGGGCACTGACTAGAGCAGGTTAACTAGAACATGTTTTTGGTGGTGGGGGAAACTGGAGTGCCCGGAGGAAACAAACGCACGGGCAGGAGAGCATGTAAACTAAACTCCTCACAGAAAGGACCTGTCCGGGTTGGTATTCGAACCCTGGACCTTCTAGCTGTGAGGCAACAGAACGACTTCAAACTTGGTATGCATACTCTGGAGGGTCTACAGGGTCTGTATATGCATACCAAGTCATTCTGACGAGCCTTTCCTTCCTTTAAAAAGGAGCCAGGCCCCTATAGTGACCCCCCAGTCCGTGTCCAGCTGTTAAACCGGACGGGTTTGAATGAAGGTCCAACTCTACAGCAGAGGAGAAACTCGCTAGCCGGGGGAAGCTAACACCAGCCATAACATTTAAACCCGCGGAGCCGGTTTAGCCGTTAAACCAGGCTTGTTGCCTGTGGCTACAAGCAAAGCACCGTTTGGAGTTTAAACTTGGACCGGACAAGTTAGCCGTACTTGGTGGCTGTCAGTGCGGGAGTGAGCTTAGCTCAGACTGGGCTTTAGCCAAACAACATGGAGACAGTGGACACTGGACGGTATTATGGGGACAGTCTTTAGGTGACGCCGTGGAGCGACTGGAGTGAACACGACGTCGCTCCCCATTCAATTGTTTGAATTACAAGACCAAGCGATGTATTCAGAAAAACATTCTAAAAAGAGAGGCAACTCGTTTTTAAAAATATTAACAAACTGTATTTAAAAAGTGTATGTCTGTTAATTTTACTAAATACGTCTTCACCATTCTAAATTGGGCTACAGCTACCGATACTGCAGCCGTCCAGTGTGCTCAAATTATTTTATTTCTCTAAATTCACTACAGAGAAATACATGATTTTGTAAACGGATAGTTTATATTTCTTAGCATTTATGTGAAAATACAGCTCTATCATATACACTCTATGATCCCCATGTATTTCTAGCGGTGTTCACTCCAGCAGCGACCAACACTAGGGACTTTGCATCAGATGTCACCTCGTAACGTAAACTCTCTGACTTAGCTCAGGCTAACACTTGGACTAGTGATGGGAGGAAACGTCACTAATAAGAAACTCCTAACTTTGGAATCAATTCGACAAAACCAGGTAATAGAATGATAATCAAAAATATGTTTTAATTAGAGCAAATATCTCAAACGTTGTAGACTTTCTTTATAGACCAGGGATGTCCGCTAGAGTCCGCAGTCTACAATCCTATAGAAAGCAAATTATGCCTGGAACGAAAACACATAGGAGCGAGCAGTTCGTGAGCATCCCAGCAGCTCTGACGAAGCCCCCCCCTCGGACGCGCAAAACAAACCTTGGAGCGGGTCGTTCTGTCAAACTTACCATCGTACAAATCGAGGCGATCTTGCGGACTGTCATCAGTGTGTCCGTCCGTCAGACTCCATGGTAACGGGGGCCGCCTGCAGGCAGCGAGCGGGCAGTGATCGAGGCGCCGCCGGGAGAGAAGCTCCGCGATCCCCCGACCAGGCTGTCTGCTAGTGATGTGGTGTCCGCCAACGACGCGCTTCGACGAAAGCATCCTCGTGACTCATTAAAACTGTTATCAGTAATGTAATCACATTACCATAAGTCAATGGTAAAATACTAAACATTATATAATACGTATTACTTTATGTAAATCATATCTTCTGCAATACTCCTTGCGTTGTGTGTAGTTGCAACCCCTAGTGTTCATTTTACAGCATTACATTACATTACATACTATTACTAAATATTACTGTATTACAATAAAGTTAAAACATTTTCCATTGTTTTTAGATTTTTGTAAAATGGTGCTCTATAAATGTCATGAAAGAAGCTATGTTTGTCTGTAAATTAACTTTAGCTTCCTGCTCATTTACAAGTTACTAGTGACGTTGGTTTGATTTTTATAGTGAGTATATAAGTGCATGTAATCGCATATATATCAGAATCAACTTTACTCGCTATTTGCACATACAAAGTACACACACATGAACTTTAAGTTGGGAACAGTATACTCTAATTAGAGACGAAATTGGCATCCACAAATGCTGCCAAAGTGAGGAGTAGGACCTCCTGCTTTCAGGAGGAACAACGCTGCCCCTCCTGTTGGGTGGAGCTGGACACACGCAGCATTGTTTACATGGCGCACATTCCCTGAGAAAGTCAGAGTGAAAATTATTCTTTTCTTTCATTGTGATTGCCATTAATTGTGTTTGGTTAGTTATCTGTTTTGGGATAATGATCTGTGACCATAATATGGCTAATAACTACAGTACATTGTTGTTTTTGGCGGCCATTTGAATTTTAGTCTTATTCATAGTCATTGAGACTAAATGTCCTTTTAGTCATAGTCACTTTTAGTCAGCTCCGTCGTTCTTAGTTTTAGCCATTGGCTATTCTTCTGTTTGTTCGTGAACTGTTGACAAATGTCAGCCGTCGATCCGATGTCTGTGTAAGTTGAGACACTGTTTATAGATCTCACACAAGTGTTCGTGGCAAGCGGACACAAGTCTGTTCGTCTCACCTGGGGAGGAACACGTCCGACGCTCCCAGGTGTTGTCTCGAGGCGATGACAGGCAGTAAAATGAGACACTAGAACTTTGCTGTTTAAACTCGACTGGGGTGACAAAAGTACCCAGATTACCTAACCCTACTTGGGTAAAAGTAAACTACATTTGCAAGAACAAAACAACTTGAGTAAGCGTACGACATAGAGATCCAAATATCTACTAGTCAATGTAAAACAAATGTACAGGCTCTGAAATACACTCAAAAGTATTTTCAAAATAAAACTTTTTTTTTAAATTGCCCCAGGAAAAAAATATTTCAGTAAATAATAATTTCTTAGCGTGTGGTGTTAGTGTAATGATACATGATATTTTACAAACTGTCCCATAGGGTGGATATGTATATGAAGTGAATGCAGCCATCCCATAGGTCCAGAAGAGCATGTGACCAGATTTGTCAGACATTTGCTGATATATTTGTCTATATTTCATAATATGTATGCAAAGCAATGAGCAAAGCAAAGAAGATAATGGGGATCTGGAATTGGAATTTGAGCAGTAGCAAGTGAATTTTAAAACGGAGTGTGTTTTGTGTGACAAATTCAGATGCTTCACTCCACTCTGATGCCCTACACAGGCTGCTATACACATATACACATACGCTGTGTCTCAAATGTACTCTTGATGCTGTGGCTCAAATGGACCATAGTAACTAAGTGATGTAATGAGTTATTCACATTATAATTGAAAAAATGTAGCGTATAAAAGTACTTGAAAAAAAGTAGATAAAAGTAGATACGCATAAAGTAAAGTCAATTTTAGACAATGCACCAACGAATCTTCTAGCGGCCTAGGTGAAGTGCTTCCAATGGGTCGAATCGTCGTTCAAATGTCTGCCTGTCACTGTCCACCGTTCACCGTTGACCACTGAAGGGGGGCGTGGCTGTGACGTATAAAACGGGATTGCTTAAAGATACTACACAGAGTTGTATGCGCGGGCGGAGCAATGCCGTCCGGCACATTGAGCCGCCTCAATCCCCACCGCCCTGGTCGTGGGATGATTATTAACAAGCGCATTCATAATGCCCTCCGTTGAATGAGCGAGCGTCAATGGCGTGTTAAAAAATTGTCTTTATTGGTTTCGACAACGATCAACACAATGTTACAACATTATAATACATACTACAACAAAGATACAATTTAATATTGGAAATTAACCATGTCACACTTAGTTGCAAAAGGCAATCCGACTACAGATTACGGACTACTTCTTTTAAAAGTAACTAAGTTGATTGCTTTACTTCTAGTTACTTTTCATTCCATTTCAGCATTTCTACAAATACTCTTTGGAATTAGACTCCACAAAAATCGAATTGTTTTATTTAGTGTTTTTATGGTTTATTATTTATTCTTCTTCTTTTTTTTTTACAGTGCTACTATATATTTTCCCACTATGCTGTTATTTCTATCGTAGTATATTCACAGTGTTTATTATATTGTAATGAATGCAGCGCGGTGCATTCTGGGCCGCCACCGTTGGCGACCGGACATGTCCTACACGCCCCCATATAAAGAGTCAGAACGAAGCTTGACAATAACTGTTACGAGGTCGATGCGAGATCGATGCGTAAAGGAGATAAATAGAGGTCGACTCAGTCTTCTCTTCAGCTAAATAGCTGAGGCATTATTTAATCTTCAGACAAAGACAGCATAACATAGACACAGCCGCTCCTATGAGCGCTGGACACCAACTCGGACTGATCAAGTCAGATCAATTCTGCCCCACTGGCCACAAGTCATTGTGATGTCACACAGTGGATACTCACAGATCTCATCTATTCACAAACAATATTTACACTGACAGTGAGTTAAGAGCGTAATTAATATAAGGTTCTCAACAATAACTGAGCTCAGTTATTGTCGATCCGAGTTCCTCTATTCCCCAGCTCCTCCACGAGGGGGCGCTTGCATTACAACATTATATATTTTTACTATATCATATTTACTGTCGCAGGGTGTGGACCAAATGTTCACACCCTGAAAGTCAAAGTCAACAAGTTCTGTTATATGCATGACCTGGCAATAAAAGCGACGAGTGCCAGTTGCCGCCAGCAGATGGCAGAATTGACTGTGAAACGTTGCATCGTCGCAATTGAGCCAGTCCAATTGATGCTTATGGGACGAAGGTTAACTTTATATTTGTCATTCTAATCCAAGTTATAAAAGCACCAGAGAGAGAGAGAGGGAGAAGAGAGAGGCGGAATATGATTAATAGTCTGTTCTTGGAGTTGCTTTGTGGTTCCTAAGACTCCCAATAAACACACACTTCATGTTTACTGAAGGAATTTATTTGTTCTGCACCCACTAGGTGTCAGCGTTGTACAGCTGTGATCTGACGGCTATCTGTGTACCGTCTCATTCTAACCAGCTGGATATGTACAGAGGGACACGGACGGTAATACAGTGGAGTCCTCTTCTAGTGATCACGTTTGTCCCGACCCAGCATTTGTAGAGATTATATATCATTAACATCATTAACATTTTTCGGCGTATTCATTTTAGTTTTAATTTAATTTTTTAAAACTTTCTTCTACAACTCTAAAATCAGTATGTAAAGGGATGTGTGTGCTATGAAATTTGATGATTTGGTGAGCTTGTTTCAGGCACTCTCATCTAAGCGTTAAAAAACGATGGTGGTAACTTGCGCTGTGCTCCACACCCAAAATGTTCTAGTGTGGATCTGTGCCCCACAAACACATAATTCAATAATCTGCCAAGCCCGTTCCATTTACTCATTTTTTACATACCTACCTACAGTGAATGCAGCCATCCCATTGGTCCAGAAGATCATGTGACCACACGGAGTGAATAACTTCAAGTTATATTTTCCAAAATGTCAGGCCCCCATGTATGCACGTAAACTCCTCAATAGGAATGATTCGGTCCGGAGCCTTTTGATCAAAATAAGCGGATTCCACTGTATACACTTTTTATAGAACAGAGGGAACATCCACTGTGTTGATCTGTCTGGAGCCAAGACGCAGTTGTAAGACTCATAACATCATTCAAAGGAAAACACCCACCAAAAAGTATTCTTCCCTGATCTTACCCTATTATTATTATTCTATTATTATCTATTATTATTACCCACAGTGCATGCACTCACTCTGCAAGAGAATAGATGAACGGACATGAAGGAAGGCATTCGGCTTTGTTGGTATACACAGCATGCACACATGCAGTATAGACGGGTTTATTCGCGAAAGAATGCGGGGAGTCATTTTGTCCCACGGTTCTGTTGATCACTTCCGGTGCCTTATTGTTGCCTATGTCAACTCTGGTACTGGACCGAGTTCTGAGCATACACGAGTTCAAAATCTGACCACTAGAGGTCGGTCTGTGACCAGTTCCACATCACCCCCCTTGCTTCGTTCATCATTTTACATAAATATTGATGAAATACAGTCAAAATCCAACTTGAAGTTACTCACCGAGTGGTCACATGCTGTTCTGGACCAATAGGCCGGCTGCTTCTTCTAGTAATTCCAAAAAGATTGGGAAAATGGAATGGGTTGCACTGATTATTAAATCATGCCTTTGTGGGTGACAGATCCGCACGAGAGCATTTGGGTGTGGAATAGCACACTACAAGTTACCACCATCCATTTTAAATTACACAGTAGGTAAAATAGTCCAAAACACATCAGAAGAAATGACACCGGAAGTTACGTTCCGAGTACAAATTTAACCGGAAGTACCCCCCGAACAAATCTATAGAACAAAAAAAGTTGGAAAAAATATTCATTCCATTTGTATCATTGTATCCTGGAGGGTCTCACAGTAACCATGGAAACTGTACAAGAAAAAAAATAAAATGAAATCAAATAGAAGCCACTTGTCAACCAGATATTTCAGGCGCTTTGGCTGAAAACGTTCATCTAATTTTACCATATGTTTAATTTTTGTTTAATAAAATCATTAATTTTGTTTTTAATCTGTACCATAATATTATTTTTTCTTTTGTTGTTTTGTTTCATGTTCAGTGTAAGTCCCAATTTCTATTTTGTCGAGGGGAGGAGAAGTCATGACGCTGTCCATGCCACCACACATGTGCCGGGTGTGGGTGTCATACCGCTGTCATCTTTTGGAATCTTGGGTTCACAAAGGATGAATTAGCTCACATAGTCTCACTGCCCTCAGCCAATCGGTCCAGTTGTACTCCTGAGGGGCGGAGCTGAGATGTAACCCTTACCCTACCATGTACAATTACTGTGTGTTCAAACCCAAATCCATCTAGCACGCACGATTCACAATTTGTTTTATCCAATCACTGCGTAGCCTAGCAAGTCAGAACCAACGCAACGTCCACGCATCGCACATCGCTAGACGCTTGCATTGGGTCTGGGAAAATCCAAGTCACCGTCGGTACGGAATCAATTGACCAATCAGCGTGGACGTGGGTGGAGTTTGGTTGTCACACTTCCACGCCACTTGTCCAACCTACTGTGCTGTGACTGGATAACACGATTTGATTGACACATTTTTTTCCGACCCTGGTTTTACCAGACCAAATGCAATGGTCTAGCAATGTGCGGTGTGTGGACGATGCGTTGGTTCTGGCTCGACAGGCTAGTCACCGCGCAGTAGTTCGGACAAGCGACATGGAGGCGTGACAACCGAACTCCGACCATGTCTCGCATCGCCCATACCAAATTCTGCGCACGTCTCGATTCAAATAATTTGATTGGTCAGCTCGTACATGGACGACCTCTGCCTCTAGCGGCGTGCGATGTGTGGATGATGGTTGGCTGGTTGGTTCTGACCCACCAGGCTAGTAATGAAGGAGGTAGGACCAAACCATTTGCTGTTGATATTATGGTGAATGCCTTCAATGTTCCGAAAAGTTAGAGGCCATTTAAGGTTTAGGGTAGGGGTTAGGATTAGTGGTTAACCCCTAACCCTACTGTGACTAAACAACTACTGTGACTAAATGCCCCATAACCTTTCGGAACATAGGGATTTCGGAACATAGGGATTTCGGAACATAGGGATTTCGGAACATACCAAACATACACCCTGGGGGTATCAACAACAGTGGCAGATGCGGGGGTTAAGAAACTGGGCCTGTGTATCGGGAAGGTCAGGTTCTGGACCCCTCGAGGTGGTTCTAGTCACAACGCTTGTCGCGTTCACTGGATACCCCGGGGGAAACACACACAGATATTATTTGGAAACTAGAAAACAGCAGGTCGTATTGGGTTTGAACACAGTTTGAATTTGATGATTACAATAGTTTTTCCAGTAATACAGCGTTAAATGTAAGATCTATGTGCTTCTGAGCAAATAAAGTCACAATAAAAACCATCATGAAAAAATAAAAAGTGCATTCTGCATCGTTACACAAACACAAAGGGACACATGGGACGGACGGCACATCGCACTGATAAGACTGTCGATGTGCGTTTCACACACCAGGAGATTCATTTGACATCGGCTGCGTACTGTAGCTGATTGTTACAGAACATCTGCACCTGTCTCAGACGCTCACAACGTAAATATTCCTTAAAGGCAGGCTATAAACATGCAGTCCAGAGAAACACAAGCTGTTTATTTGAAAATGTAATGTGTACTGACACTCTATCTAGAATGGACCGGCCATGATGCTGGGAATGGAGGCTGGCATTGGGATCAGCATATCAAACACGTTTGAGTGGAGGACGGCCCAATCAACGATTATCAATCAATCCTCTCATCTCTCCATCTCCTCACTCTCTCCTCCTCATCTCTCCATCTACTCTCTCTCTCTCCTCATCTCTCCATCTCCCCATCTCTCCATCTCTCTCCATCTCCTCTCTCTCTCCATCTCCTCTCTCTCTCCTCCTCATCTCTCCTCATCTCTCCATCACCTATCTCTCTCCTCCTCATCTCTCAATCTCATCTTTCTCCCCTCCTCATCTCTCCTTATCTCTCCATCTCCTCTCTCTTTCCTCCTCATCTCTCGATCTCCTCCTCATCTCTTCTGATGACTCCCTCTCCTCTCTCTCTCCTACTCATCTCTCCATCTCCTCTTTCTCCCCTCCTCATCTCTCCATCTCCTCTCTCTTTCCCCTCCTCATCTCTCTATCCCCTCTTTTCTCCTCCTCATCTCTCCACCTCTCTCCATCTCCTCTATTTTCCTACTCATCTCTCCATCTCTCTCCATCTCCTCTCTCTCCCCTCCTCATCTCTCCATCTCCTCTCTCCTCTCCTCATCTCCCCATCTTTTCCGGCTCTCCATCATCTCCATACGCATCCTTCACAGACAACTTGACACATCTTTTCATCATCACATCCGTGCGCTGGGGCTCCAGTCTAACGGTGTGTACAGACCAGACGGAAATTGGGCGAAAGAAATTAGCTTTGGACGCTTGTAGCGCTTCAGCAACGTGTGTTTCGCAGCAAAACCGTGCAAGCGGCGAAACTGAAGTTTGCCACTCTCCAGCTCGTAGGCGGCATCTGCGGCCTGCAGTGCCTTTCCCTTGTCAGTGAATGGAGGGAATATGTGGAACGGGTAGTGAATATACAATACAAAACAATGATGTATTAATAAAATTGTGCGTAGATATAACCATATCATTTGTTCCCTGTTACACCAATACCACATTCTCCACATCACATGATGACCCTCAACATGCCCTCATGTATACTTGTTTTCTGTTCCCACCAGGTCTGCAACATCTTCCAATTTTCCTTCATCAGTCCTAGAAATGGTATTTTGCACCTCTTCCCGTTGTGCACTCAAAACGGCAAAACCACCTACGACCTTTATTTTTTTTACATCACCTCACCAGAATGCCTGCTGTGACCAACTCACGATAAGATATTCCCTGCAAGTCCACAGGAGACATGCTACTGTACCGTCACCACATTATGACGTAATTTCTTCCGGTTAGTTGGACGAGAGACAACACTCTTCCATGTCGCGAACGTCGCATGCAACCTGGTCGTAGCAAACGCTTCAGACACTACGTTCTCTGTCAGGTCGTTCATGGTTGACGGCCGTTGGTCTGGATTAAGTAGGGTCGAGAAAGGGGCGGATCCCAATCAAGGTATCAAATCACAGCGCAGTAGGTGTGAAAAGTGGCGGGGAGTAGGAGGAGCATTCTAATCTCCATTCGATAGAATTCATATCGAGGTGTGTACCGAATTCCGCCCACATCTTGCTTCGCACAAAGCTCCGCCTTCACGGGGCTCTGATTGGACTGAATGAATGACATTGAATGGATCTCTGCTTGGTCCAGACCCATTGACCTTGGACGGCCAGCGATGCATAAACAATTTGTTGGTTCTGGCTTGCCAGGCTAAAGAGTGGTAGCACCTAACAGTTTACTTTTAATATTATTTGGTAGCAAGAAGACGCCAGGTCGTGTTGAAATTGAACACAGTCTCTTTTTGTCCTACTCCGCTGTTCAAGGCTGGATGCCCACCTTACCCCCAGATGCTACAGTAGCTCCGTGTCCTCACACCACAGTCTCCGACCCGGACCCTTTCCCCGTGAAGAAGTCCCAGAAGTTTCCACCGGGCGGAGTCTCGCTCCCCTCGCCCGAGGTCCCGGGGGAGGCGTCTCGGCTCACCCACACGCTGCTATCCCCGGCCCCCGGCCTGTCCTGGTCGTCGGTGGCGGGCGTGTCGCTGGGTGTGGTCAGGATGCTGAACAGGTTATGGTGAGAGTGGAACTGACGCACGTGGCGGATGGACTTCCGTGACTCCGCCTCTGGGCTGCCTAGAGACGGGAGAGAGACACCATTAATAATATAGACATTCAGTCACTGCCTAAACTCGGGTGTATTTTTAAAAATTTGGAATTCTATTTCATATCATCAGGGTTCTTCAACTAGACTGAGATTGCGATTGATTGAAAATCTCGATCTCCTCTTTCTTTTTTCTTCTCTCCAGTCCACTGTTAACAACCCAACGCTGTCCACAATGATGGAACAGATCTAGCTCAGTAGAGGACATGGGCAATCAAGGCAGGAAAGGTAGTTTGGGAAACTGTTAGTGTATTACTTAAACTATAACCAAAACTAGAAGTACTCAGAGATTGCAAACCTGCGCCGTAGTGGTACAGAAAATAGTACTTTTAGTGCTAGCAGTATGTGTGGCAACCCAGTATCAATGCAAGAGCTCCTAGATTATCACAATTGCAATTGACGCCACCGGTGAACATGCTCAACACAAGCCAACTACATTTCCCAGCGGCCGTTGCGACCCGGAAGTCTGGTAACGTGACTGCGGTAAGCGCCTAGCGATCTATCGGTAAGTTGGTGATTAAGTATGATTATGTTACTTATGTTACTACAGGCTACAGAAATGCACCAAAATCGATTCTTGTGTTTGTCATTTCCAACAAATCTGCAAAATTTCATCCAGATTGCAGCCCCGGCGCAGGTAATTACTTCTGTGAAGTGCCTTAATGCAACCTTGGTTGCAAATATGGTGCTATACAAAAATCTAATGAGTTGAGTTGAGGGAGCCTCCCAATTTGTGCCCCTAAATGACACAAATGTGGCCAAAAGTGATGCAAGTGTCCTGGTGCCGGTACCGTTGTGCTGAGTGTCGGGCCTCCTGCGGTTCTGGTGCAGCTTGAGGACACTGAGGAACACCTCGCTGGTCAGACTGAGCTCCCCGCCGTGTCCGTCCGAGGGGAAGAGCGGAGGCGGGCGCTCCAGAGGAGACAGTCCGTCTCCGCTAGACGCGTTCATCGAGTCCAGCGAAGTGTCCGTGTCACGCCGGCCACTGCCGGTCGACTCGCCCACCGAGTCCAGAGAGGCGCCTGTGTCACGGCGGCGACCACCAGGAGCGCTGCTTGGACCCGAGCGTTGGCTGCCGTCTGCGGTCGTCTCGTCACTCTCACTGTCCAATCACAAGAAAATCAAGGTTCAAATGTTCACGAGTGAAATTCACACTAAGAAACACAACTAAGAGGGCATCCATATGATGCCGGTTTGGGGCAGCCAAGAATCACGCCAAACCCCCCTATCATCCACACCAAGCAGGCGCCGTTTGACGCCGGTGTGCAAACCCGTTGGAGAGGTGGTTTGGTCATCGGCAAGGTGTGGACGCTGAAATCCCAGTGGATAATTATTTTTTAATAACGATTATCATTATGTGAGGAAGCTGAAGTTGGCCCCACATTCGCCGGGGTCAGCGAATTTGGGGCCAAATTGAGTTGTGTTCAACACACACACACAGCCAACAGCAGTACATATTTTCACTCGGCATGTAAACACAAATGAGCCACTTCAGACTTGTAATGAGCTATTTCACTTTTTACTTGCCGCTTATTTTTATTTCTAAAACATGTGCAAATAAAAGATTAACTCCTACCACCCGGTGGAACACCGGGTACAGCGATCAGCCGTTGATAGCATGCTAGCCCGATGGCAAGCACGGCAAAATGCGTTAGCATCCAGCCACAAAACAGTTCTGCAGTAGCTCATTTGTGTCCCCAAGATAATTCCAGGATGTGTTCGGTCCCCTCGGTGTGGCTGGCGTGGCGCTCTCAGCACTGTTGACGTGCTGGATGAGAGACGCTATGGCCTCGATGTACTGTGCCGAAACGATCAATCCCTACAAAACCTTAGCCCCCAACTCCTAACATAACGCTAACCCTAACCCCTAACATTAACCCTAACATCCTAACACATAATAATAACCTATCCATAATCCTTAATTTTAACCCTCGTCTCCTACCCTAACAAAATGAGCGGAGCGCACATTTTGATGCACACCACACACCATACCCTGAGTGACAGCGTGGCTTCTTTTTCTACAGTTCCGGTGAGAACGTTCTACAGCGCACCTACTGGTAAGGCATGTGTATTGGATCGGCTCAGGGCGCCTCTGCCGGCGTAATGAAGACGCCCGAGAATTTCACCCCCCCCCCCACTGCACGGACGCAAGC